>CAUYRT010054011.1:0-40853 GCA_963574885.1 Lepilemur ruficaudatus
GTGAGCTCCACTTAAGTACCCTCAGCCAGGACCTCCCCCAGCACGTGTTCTCTGATAGGCAGGGCGGAGAGAGCAATTACGCACGTGCTGGGCACAGCTGCCTCCCAAGCGGGATCCCTGTGCTGCCGGCTCCCCACAGGAGAAAGCAGCCCTGCTTCTGGAAAGCCAAAGTAGTTTTCTGTAGCTACCCATCCTAGGCTCTTGTTGTAAATATCTGGGTTTCATTCAGGAAAAAAACAAAACAAAACAAAACCCTCAGAGCTACTCCCAAGGCAGCGTCTTCCTCACATCGCATCCCCTGTGGATATCCATTACTGGGTATCCCTGGGGGGCCCCATCCTTCTGGAAATTTCCCCCGAGGCTTTCTTTTCTCCCTCATCACCACTTGCGCCACTCTTGCTTCTTTGACTGCCTCGAAGTCGGCACACTCTTCTCGGGAATACCGGAGGCCGCTTTGCAGAGAGGATGGTGAGGGATTCTGCACATAGCCTCTTCGTTCCCCCGTGTTTCGAGCCTGTAAGACCCTGGATCCCCCCGAAGCCCCTCGGGAGCATTCTCTTGTTTGGTGTTCCTCTAACAGAAGGTGCGACTCTCGTTTTCTTTTTAAATTCATTCCTCCCTCTCCCTCCCATGCTCCATCCTCATCAGCGAGCCAGAAATGCTGTCCTGCAGCTTGGACACAGCAGTCTTCGCTGTGCCTTTGAAATATTTGCTCCACATACCAAGACCAGGGTTTCAGTCGAGCTGATGTTCTGGGTAATGGCGTGGTGGTTTCCAGTCTCTAATCCAAACAAGAATGAGTCCATTTTGGGTTCCTCAGCTGCATGCAAGGTCCCTGGGCTTTGATGCTGACTTGGGTGCAAATCCTAGCTCTAGTGCGGTTAGGTTAGGTTAGGCACTAAGGTTAGCTCTAGTGCGGATAAGCTCAGTGACATAGAGCAAGTCGCTTAACCTATTTGTGCCTCTGTTTCCTCAACTGAACCGTTGAAGACAGGATACCTCCCAGGGTATTCGTGAGGATGAATGAGAAAATGTAAGAGAACCTGCCTTTCAAATTCTGAAGCTCTGTTCTGATGAAAGGTGGGAATTATGTATAAATGTAGGAGGTTTAATGATCTTATCTAAATCCCCCATCCCTCAGAATACAATCCAGAAAATATTGGCCGTATCCACTTCATTGCATTGTTCATAAAACTGTTTATTTTCCCAATGTTGCCTTTGTTCTCTGTCTCTCTGCCACTGTGTAATTTCATCATCTGCCATACATAAATGTATTATGCAATTCTCTCAATATGTCATCGATTGTTTCTGTTTTTCTGTAGTAGTACTTAAGTCTATAATACTCTTTATTAAATCCCCAAGGAGCATTACTTGAGGTTGAAGGACCCTTCTTTCCACTAGGTAAAACACAGCACTTAAATATTTGAAATGACACAAAGCACTAGAGAAAACCGGTACGGAATTTTCCCACTGGCTTTATGAAATCCAGGAAACCAGTTGAAACACCTTTGTGTATCCAGGAGATTTATGCAGTCTTTCACGTAGTCATAACAGCATTAATAAATTGTATAAAACTAGCTAATGTTTATTGAGCGCTTACTATGTTCTACGTAATATTATAAATTCCCCTTGCATTAAGTCATTTAATCTTTACAACAACCTCATAAAGGAGCCAGATTTTTTATTCTTATTTTATGGATGAGGAAACTGAAATTAAGAAAGCTTAACTGCCTGGCCCAGAGATAGACAAGGAAGTGATCCAATTGCAAACCACCCCACCCCCAACACACACACACTACTCTTTAAGCTTAGAAAAACCAGTTTCCTTCCTAGCTTGGAGGATACATATGTATGTTGAATGCCTGAGGGTTTGGGACTTCTATGTCCTGAACTTATTTCTGCCATTAACATTAAAGTAATTGCTTCTTCTCTCTGGAACTAGATTCCCTTATGGGCCACATTGGGAGGATTGAATGAGATCATTAGTTTTTAACTTATTTCACCTCGAGTGGGTGGTCGAGGGGAGGGGAGGGGACAAGGAAGGCAGCGCTGAGCAGGGGGACACTGGACCCCCTTCTCCATCAGTCGGTGCATTTCTGCTTGTGTCTGAGATGGGTGGGTGGATGGAGAGAAGGAGGGAAAGAAGGGAAAAGGGCAGGAGGGAGGAACACACACACACAGTTGAGATCACACAATACACTATTAACCCATTCAGAAATAACATCGTACCATGGTTATTTCCCATGTACGCCATTAAATGTTGCATGAAAACTTGATTGATAATAGACACATAGTATTCAAATGTATGAATCAGTTGCCTTTTATTTAACTGTTTTCCTAAGTTAGAGATTTATGATGCTTCTCATTCTTCACCATCTATTGATTTATCAAATATTCATGGACAACTATCCCTTCCCAGGCATTAACATAAATAAATATAGCATGGATGTTCTTATACATAGTTTTCTGATGTACCTGCATGTATTTGCTTCCATAAATACGTAGAAACTGATATTTTTGGCCTTGTTGTTAATAGATGGCTTTCTTTGGTAAAAGAGAACGTGCTCTGGAAAGCCTGCTGAATTTGGATGATAGGTTAGGATGTGATCGGTACCAGTGTTGAGCTTATCTGACAAAGGGAGCATAATTGGAGTGCTAGACACACTGTCTCCCAAGATCGCAGTTATCAAATTAATAGGCATTGTTTTGATTGTTTATTCCGCAAGTATCAGAAAATCTACTTTGTGAGTTGCAGCCTCCAAGGGATCATCTTGAGGCTGTAGCTTTACATGTTACCAGGTTTGGAGATGGATAAGGCCTTAGAGAATGTCTGCTCCAACCTGTTCAGGAAGACCTAAGAGGCAGCCCCAGGGATTGCTGTAAGACTTGGTCTTGCTGACTCCCCTTGTAAATAATCTAGAAAAAAAAATACAAGTGTGTCATCATATACACAGAATAGAGCTGAGATTACACAGTGCTTAGATTTCATGCATACAAGCAGGATGCAGACCCTCTCCGGTTGAAAAGACAATAAAGAGAAACCAAAACATAATTCCTTGTCCCTAAATGGAAACCAGAGAAATCAGCTTTGTAGATTCAAAGGAACTGTGCAAGGTGGCAATTTTGAAATACCCCTTGAAGGCACAGTGCCACGTCTGAAGGGAAGCTTCAGAGTGATGCAGCATCTAGGGACTGAGCTATTTCTGGCTGCAGCCTTTGTGTCATGAAATGGTGACACTTTCCCCCCATGCTCCTTAATGTTCCTTTCCTCCCTGGTGACTCTGTGTGTTTGAGTGATGGTCAGTCTGTTTGGAGGCAGCTAGCTTTGTTTGTGTCTTAGGACAGAAGATGTTTAGAAAAGACAAGACTAGACCCCAAAGAGCTTAGGCATCCGTAAGGACTAAGAGAGACTCTGCGGATAGAAAATGCCATTCATTTTCCTTTCTTTGTCCATGTTTTTTCTTTTCATCTCCTTCCCTGAGAGTAAGCAGAGGGTAGGGAAATCTAAGCAGGAGGCTTCTATCCTTGACTGATTCCTTTTTTTATTTTTTATTTTTCTGCTTCCTAAGGGATCACTTAATTCATTTTATGCCTCTGGAAAAGACCAGAATATCCTAACTCCTCCAAATTCCTGGGCAGGTTACCTCTTCCAACCTCGGTTCATCATTATTCTGCACTGAGTTATGTAATGATTCGCTCGTGTTCAGGAGTAATTCACCTTTGTTCCCACCTACGTTAAGACTGATTACAAATCCTCATAAAATACTCATTATGCTACCAAAAATGTTCTTAAGAATAGTCTGTTCCAAAGGAGGTAATGCTCCCGCTCGGAAGTGTGGGCTTCTGTCTAATTATGTGTAAATTATCTGAGCGGAATCTCAAATGTTTAGTGATAAACAGTTTTATGCTTCCCGGCAAAGTATCTAGTTTGTGAGGCAATATAATCAAAAGCAGCTTGTGTGCAGTGAATTGTACATCGTATGACTTTGCCTCCTTTTCAAGTTATTCTTATGGAAAGAAATAGGAATGTGTCTGCAGCCCTTTAAGAAAAGCAAATGTTGTATTCTGCATTTTTTTTAAAGATAATTGATCCTTTGACTATACTACTGTTCTGTTCTCAGAAGAAACATTAAATAGTTGAATTTCTTAAGAAATGCAATTAACTGACTTTTATTTAATGATTTTTTTTTCAAGTTATTCATCCTGGCGGAGATGAGGATGGATTAATAAGAAGCAAAATATCATGATATTTCACTGCAATGCATCTTTAGTTACTCAGAGAAGATCCAGTGTGGTTTGGATGCAGATGCGCCGTCCTTCATCTCACCCCATCTCCAGGTGGGATGGTCAGACCTCCTCGGAGCTACCAAAAGAACGCCGTCCTCATGGCAAACCGGACGCCATTTAGTGAGGATGAGAATGCAATAGTCGGTGTAGCCAGTGGTCACTGCGGCCAACTTAATCAGCATAATCATAAAAAATACAAGTCCTTAAGTCCGGGAGGTCATTACTTCTTGGCCTTAACAATTGGGCTCCTTAAAGGCCCATGAAGCTGGAGAGAGGAATAGGGCAGGGCAAATACCCATCCAAAATTCACAGTCTTGAGACTTCTTTAGGCAAAAAGTGGTTGAGCTATTTAATTAGGGTAGCACAAAGAGTCCAGTGTAGAAGACACGGGAATGCCAGTTAAAATGAAATCAGCATACTAGTTATGATAAAGATTGCCACCTCTTAGAGTCTGAGAATCCTTTTGCAGACATTCTACTTCTAGAAACACTCCTATTATTAAAGAAGATGACCAACTTGGGAGAAAAAGGATAGTCTAGTAGGAGAAAATGATAGGAAAAAAAAAATCAATTTTAAAACATTAATATTCCGGTGACAAGAGGCAAGAATTCTTTATCAGTTCCCCATTTGTGGTCCGTGCAGAATGGTGCTGTTATGCATCATGCAATTATCGCGTAGGTAGCTGAAGAGATTGCTTAACGTATTTGCAGTGGGGTTTGGCTTTGTTTGGCTTCCGGGACTCTAAGGCAAACTCCATGCACATGGTTTAAGTTGGAAATGCTTACTGTGGTTATACTTGGTATATTCATTCAACCAATTGCCCAGTTGCAAATGTGTGCCTATTCACATACTGTTTGACCGAATTTGCAAATACGCCCGCTAATTAGACAAGTGTTCCATGATGCTTAAAGAGAGATCAAACCTCTGTCAGTGTCTCTAGATGGCTGAGTCTTAAATCTGCCCAAGATCAAAATGTCTCCATAAAGACTCCTATGAATATTTGACATTTCGCAAACCGAGGGGTGTTGAGCATGTGGAAGGCAAACAGTAGACAAAATATGGCCTATCTAGCCACAATGGACTATTAGTTGACCATAAAAAGGAATGAAGCCATAACACGTGCTACAACATGGATGAACCTTGGAAACATTATGTTCAGTGAAAGAAGCCGATCACAAAAGGCTACATTGAGATGATTGACTAGACATATTTCTTTACATCATGTAGATCTGTCTATACCATCAGCGTATCCTTTTAGGACAGTTTATTCATCCTTTTAGAGTTCATTAACACGTACCATGACTGTCTGTTGAACGCATTTGGTTCATAGTGACTTCCGCTTGTCTACCTTCCTGTCCTACACTCTCTTAGTCTTTCCTCCAACCCGCAACTCACATCAGAAAAATCTAAAGGAATTTTATTTTTATTTCCTTTTCTAGTGAAAACATATTATAAATTGCCAACTCATGATATATTCACTTTGAACATAAAATATCATTTGTTTAAAAAAATGCAATAAAACCTGAAACCTACACTAATATTCATTCGGAAGATTAAAGCTGCCAATGAATTATGCAGCGCGGCCAAGGCTATCTTGTTCCCAGCCTGAATTTATCTCGTCAAAAGGGAATTATTCCGACCGGAGTTAGAGAGTGAAGATAGTTCAAGTTTGGTTATTCCATTGCCTTCTTCCGGATTTTTGTTTCTTTTCCTTTTTATTTTTTTCAAAATTTGATTATGTTTCTCTTAGGAGCTGGACTTTAAAACGTAAATACTGATGAGGGACTCGTAAAAAGTCCTGTTTTCTCTGATTGTAAAAGTGACAAATGTTTCTGGAGAATCTTTTACTTTTTTAAATATATTTTTTCTTTCCTTTTTTTTTTAAACATGATCTTTGGCCATGGGGGACCCCTTGCTGAGCACCTCACCCCCCTGACTTACAGGGAGGAAGCTTCGGTGTGATAGAAATAACTGCTGCACCTTCTCTGTGTATAACCTGTCACCTGGGCGAAGTGCCATGGCGTCTCTTTGGTAAAGCTGAAATGCGGATTTCTCAGAAATGTCTTGTTTTCAGCTAATGATATTTTCTGCTTTGCACCAGGTGGTCTCTTTGGGGGTTTGCTCTTGAATTCATTTCTCTGTGCGCGCCACGCTGTCTGCTGTTGAGTATGCAGCAGGCAGCCCTCACCACGCTCGGCCCCAGCGAAGCATTCGGGGTGCAGCGGCCAGCAAACCCAGCCCGTCCCGCGGCGCTCACTGTCTTTGGGGTAAAGGCGCGTGCTGATAGAACATTATGGATAAGGCTACACGGGAGATTAAAACGTTGTGGGACCAGACAGGAGGGCTGGTCTAGCGTGGGGTGAGCTGTGGGAGGCAGGCTGGCTGCGATCAGATCCGTTCTCTTAGCGGGCAGGCCAGGCATGATGTAAGACGTCAGCTCATCCTCCTGTCGCCGGACCTGAAAGAGGGCTTCCCTGGAGGAGGCTCAGGGTTCATCTACCTCCAGTATGAAATCCCACAAAGAAAGGCTGGAAATCCCACTTCTGGAAATGGCCAAGATGTCTGTCCCAACTTCAGAGCCACCCCCCTGCGACTCACAACAGCGGAAAGGGACATTGATCATTGGCTCATTAGGGGCCCCGTGGGGTTTGTGCTCTGAGAAACCAGTGGGCCTGGTCAGAGCAGACGCCCCAAGCCAGTGTGGCCTTCTTAGCAGATGTTGTGTTTGCTGGCCCTAGGGCTGGCCCCACGTCACCTGCTGTGAGGGTGTCAGTTCCCTCCACCTGGGCACCTCCATTCAGAAGAGCTTGTGCATGTTACAGAAAGAGGACAGACTGTGGAATCCTACCTCTGGGTTAGACTTCTATGACCACAGAGTTCTGTTCCTCTGCAGAGACCCAAAAAGAAAAAAACAAAAACAACAATGTGAGCCTTGACTCTATCTAACTGTTCTCTTCATCCCTCCATCCTGGCCTTCATTGCAAAATGAGCAAGCGCACGTTTCAGAGAACTTAGGTGACTCCCCCAGCTGCACAAAGCAGGAGGCTGCTTCGTTCAGGTGTCCTGCCTTCCAGAACGGAGGCTTTCTGCTCCATCTGTGTATCCTGAGACTATTAGGAGCGGAGCATCCCTAACTAACCCCTTGGTTAAGGAAAATGTGCACAGAACCTGCATGGTGTCCATGGGGGCTCCAGGATCACCTCACCTTTGGGACCACAGAGGTTGATGAAGTGGAGGCGGATAAGGGAGAGGCCCACGTGCCTTGGACATCAGATCCCGTGGCAGGGAGTCCATATGGGAGCCACCCTGCATCAGGGCCACCATGGCTGTAGTCGATGGCTGAACCTGGGTGACATCTCGGGGGGACAGCTACCTTCTAAGAACCATCCGTACGTGAGGACAGCGTCCTGAGGCAGTCAGCGGGCACCTTAGAGGGGTTTCTCAACAGGGATGCTACTGAGGTTTTGGGACAGATGGTTCATTGTTACGTGTCCTTCCTGTCCATTGTAGGATGTTTGGCAAAATCTCTGCCTCTCCCTACTAGATGCAAGTAACACCCCTTCCTCCTGGAATGAAAACATTGTCAAATATCCCCCAGGGTGCAAAATCACCCTCATTTGAGAACCACCATCCTATGCCATATTTGCGCTCACCAAGGGTAGACTGCATAATGCATGGCAGCAACTATGAGCCTCTGGGCTCGGTTGCCTGTGTATGGGCTGAGCTTCTGCTTCTGGGGTAGTTTAGAGTAGATAGAAAGATTTCTTCCCTTCCTGTGTGAGGGCCATGTGACTTTGAGCAAAATCCTTGCCTGCTCTATGCTTCAGTCATCTCTTCTAGGAAACAGGATCCTACTAATGCTCGTGTAGCCTTCCTGTATTTGTGGTGAGAAAGGATTGCACACGTACACGCACAGAAACGCACAGATCATTATGTAAGTGTTAACTGCTCTTCCTATTACCATTGTGTGGACATGCTCTCCGGTGCTGGAAGACAATAAAATAGCATGTTCCTTTCTTCTTGGGGCTTCTAATCTAGATGAGAAGATAGCGTCCAGACACAGAGGTGACATGCAAACTGGTCATTATAAACCGAGTGATTATAAGCGCAGAGATTATTGAGGAAAGAGTGGGGTGTGCACAGTTTTGCTTAAGTCTGAACTGAGGAGATGGTCTCGACCTCCCATCTGCAGGCTGAGACGGATTTCTAAAGAAAGAGGACAGAATCCACCAATCCCACCCATTTTCTTTCCTGTACTCCCTCAGACCAGCAGTCAGAGGAATGAGTGAGCGCCATTTGCAAGGCGGGTGTCATTTATTTCTTCAAGCCACAGATATTAGCTGGACAGCGACTCATGGCAAAGCCCAGGGTCTTAGGAATTGTTTGATGGTAAGGAACACACACCCACCCTCTACAAAATTATCTATTTTTATAAGAATCAAGAAATATTTCACAAAACCGAGTTGCAGGACATGTGGGGAAATACCAGGAGATTAAAAGTCATCCAGTGGGTTTTGTGCAGACTTGTGCTCTCCCGCGCTCTGCCTGAAACCTTCTGCTGTCTGGTCTCTGCTCCACGAAGCACTGGGCTTTGTACACCCCTGTGCTCATCTCTCTCTGTTCTTGCATGCCCTGGTGCTTGATCCAGTGTCCAGTTCTGCATGGCCTTCCTTCCTGGCCCCCAGATCTGCCTCCTCAGTCTCTATACTCCAAATCCCATGTTCCTGAGGAGGGGAGGATCTCATTGAACCAACAGGGATCAGTGTTCACTGTGGGCTCACATAGCTGGGAAGATTTGGGGGAGACCACTTGGCAGTTGATGCTGCCTCCTCCACAGTAGCAGGGAGGATGGATTCACTAAGAAAGTGGGATGGGTGGGAAGAAATGGTTGGTACTTCGATAACACCTCCCCTCTGTGTTGGCCAGGCAGGTGTCCTGCACACTGTGTACCCTCAACCCCCAGATCGCCTCTCCCTGGACGTCAATCATCACCACCCACCACAGAAGCTGTATCCTTGTTCGCTTTTCCTGAACTGCATCTTCTGAAATAAGACCTCATGGTGTTACTTCTTAGGCCCACCCCAAACTTTGCAGAAGTGAGAAAGGGTCTCCCCTGGACTTAGTCTACCTCTGTTCCTCTCGTCAAATCACTGCATCAAAGTCGGGTTTATTGAGGCATGATTCACTTACAGTAAAACTTATCCTTTTTAGCACATAGTTCTGCAAGTTTCGACAAATGCGTACAGTGATGTAACAATCACCACCCTCAGGATTTGGAACACATCCATCATTCCAAAAAGTTTCCTTGGGCCTGTCTGTAGTGAGTCCTCAGCCCAGCCCCTGGAAATCACTAATCTCTTTTCTGTCCCTATAGCTTTACCTTTTCCAGAGCATCCTATAAATGGAGTCCTAAGTAGGTAGCCTTTGGGCCTGGCTTCTTTCTCTCAGTGTGACGGATTTGAGATCCATCCATGTGGTTGCAACTATCAGTTGTTCATTCTCCCCTTTCATTGCTGAGTAGCGTTCTCTGGTATGGATGCACCACAGTCTGTTCACCAGTCGAAGGGCATTTGGGTTGTTTCCAGTGTTTGCTGATTATGAAAAAGTCAGTATAAACAGCCATGTGCAGGTATTTCTGTAGACATAAATTTGTAGTTCTCCGGAGTAAATTCCTAGGAGTGGTGTTGCTGGGTTGAACAGGGCACATATATTGAACTTCATAAAGATGGTTTTTTTCAAGGAAGCAGTGGACATAGTAGTATCTTTGATGCTGAATCCTGGAGCTGGTGCTTCCCGGCTCTGTGAGCGCACGTAGTTTCTCTGAGCCTCACTTGCTTGCAGCAGGATCAACGGTGGGATAGTTTCTCACTTGGTTATTGAGCCTCGGAAGGGCCCCTCAACTTCGGGTCACCGTCTCCTTGTGCTGGACGTCCCTCCTCTGCTGCCTGAGCACGCACACGCTTCCCCACATCCCTGCCACACACCGTTTCCTTTTCTGGAACGTTTTGCCACCCACCTTTCTCCTTGCCAGCTCCTCACCCTGAAATTGCCCAATGAAATGCCACCTCTTCAGTGAAGTCTTCCCCCACCCTTAATCTAAACCCAGCCCTTTGCTATCTATAGATACCTTATTTTTTTTTTTAGCAACTTGTTCTTTTCCTTTCCAGCATTTGCCACAATGGACCTCAGAAAATTAACTGTGCAATTTTATTTTTAATTGGAATTTTTATGGCGATCACTGAAGACTCACATGCAGCATAGAAAGTAATACAGAGAGACCCCACGTAACCTTTACCCAGGTTTCCCCAACGGTAACATTTGGCAAAATTGCAATACATTGTCACGACAAGGATATATTGATGTTGGTACAATCCACTGATTTTATTCAGATTTCCCCGGTTTTTCTTGCATTAATGTGTGCATCTTTGTATACTGTATGTGGGGGGTGGTGCTGGTTGTATCTCATTTCGTACAATTCTATCCCATGTGCAGGTTTGTGTGTCCAGGACCACAGCTGAGATACCAAACAGCTCCACCACCCAGGGTCCCTTTTGTTGTTTTTATTATAACCACACCCACCTCGCTCCCTCAAATTCCTGACTTCCAACAAACACTAATCTCCTCTCCATTTAAAAAGTTTACACATTTCACAAATGGAGCCAGAGAGCACCTGACTTTGGAGCTTGACCTTTCTTTCTCAGCATAATTCCCTGGAGACTCCTCCAAGCTGCTGTGCATAGAAGTAGTTCACTTCTGTTCGTTGCCTATTAGTATTCTGTGGTATGGACGTACCACAGTTGGTTTAACCCTTTGTCTGTTGAAGGACGTTTGGATTCATTCCTGTTTTAAACTACTATAAATACAACTACTATGAACCTTCGTGTGTAGATTTGTGTACAAATACAAGTTTCCATTTCTCTTGGATAAATGCTCAAGGGTGAAAATGGTGGGACTTTTGTTTTATAAGAAACGGGTTGATTTTTGAAGTCCGTCTCTGCCAGTTGATTTTGAGTTCCACTGGGGTAAGTTGACTGAGTTTTGTTTGTTTGCTTGTTTGTGTGTTTAATTACTGCGTGCTGGGAATACTACACAATCCTTAGAACATAATTTACCACTCTATAAATATTTATAGATGAATTAAACAAGGAGTGAATGAGTGAATGCATGAATAAAAATGCTGGCATAGGGATTAAATAAAATAGTGTATGTAAATCATTTTCCGAACGCCTAGCATGGAGTAAGCTCTAATATTAGGTAAATGCTTTCAGCACCCTCACCATCGTAAGATATGATTGGGGCTGCGGGAAACATGACTGAACTTTCGTATCCTTTCACTTTTCCCATCATACGGAACATCACTTGGCTTTACGGGATTCCAAGGGTCTGAGTTCTCGCTGCTTTAACTTCATTTCCGCAAAGAAAAGCCCTGCCTATGATTATGCTCGAAAGTAACAGGGTGGGACTTGGGGTTTTATACTTTAAATAAGATCCTGCTGACATAGGTCAGGACGAAACTACGTGGCCACTTTCCCTGTTGAACGTGAGCACAGGAAGTAAAGGATGGAAGACGCTGGCCTGTGAGGGCGTGTGGCGCGAGACAGGTTAACGTGTCTCGGGATCCTCGTGGTCGTGGAGTGTGAGATGAATTCCGGCGAAGCCGATGGAGAGAGGGCTGTCCTTAATAGAGAGAGAAAATTAGTCACTCTCGTTCGCCCGAGGAAAGTGCAGGTCTTCGTAATGTCTTGATCCATGTACAAAGAGCGAGTAAAGACAAGCAGTCCTCACAGCAAAAATAGAAACGAGGTTTTCCCGACAAAAATGCCACCAGAATGATGAGCTGTCACATAGGACCCGGAGAGGCGAGAAAGAAACTTCTTTGGTGACTATAATTAGGCTTACATGGAGAGCAGCAGCGTTCAGGAACTCTGCCAGGGCGCTCTCTCGCTTTCTCTTTCTAGAATCACCCTCAGACTATCTCTAAAGGGCCGGGGCAGGGAGCGGGTCAGAGCTGTTCCCCGCTAGACCAAACCCCTCCTCCCCACATACCATGGTGAGGCTCTGACTCGGGGTCCCTGGAGGAGAAGTGTCTTCACCTCTGTTACTTGGGCCACTTAAAAAAAAGAAGAAGAGGGAAGCTTTTTATTTTTTCTTATTATGAAAGTGCGCCTCGTGTGCATTATGGAAAACAGCCTAGATTAGCAATAAAATAAGTAATAAACGTCGCCTCTAATCTCAGTGCCACGTTTCGGTGTTTCCTCGAAGTGTCGGATGCGTCAGTATAGGTATGTGGATTTAGATATGGAAAGAGATGAGTTTAGAAGCAGAAAGCCTACATTATAGATGGGTTTTATTAATATGTACACGGGATCTTACCAAATAAGTGTGGATTTGTATATCCCTTCCCCTCGCCCAATACATAGACAATTTTTTTGCTTCTAGAGCTGTTCTTTTCTGTTTGCATTTTCAAAACTGGGGGATACACCCCCAATGGAATGGGTGTTAAACTAGTTTGGGGATGTTTAACCAAAAACAAACAAACAAACATACAAACAAACCCCTTTGTATTTGCTGGCTGAGATCCATTTTATTCATGTTCTGTGGAAGGAAACAAGTACAGGAACCCTCCCAAGACTCCTCCAGGTATTCCTGGTCCAGGTTTCCATACACCAGGGAGATCTTGTGGTGATTTAAGGCACCCACAGGAATCTCAGGGAGCAATATCCACCTGAATCATAGCTTGGGATCCTGTAATCCAGTTTAATTTTTTTTTGGAGGGGGGAAACACTGTCAGAAAACCCCTACATCAGTTGTTCGACTTTCAGACATTCTACTTTGAAATCGACTCTCAGGGATGCATTATGCAATAAAGTAGAAGATGCCCCCACTGACCTGAGTGAGGGGCCTCAGTGTATGAATCTAAGTAAGTTATTTATTTTCTCACACCTTCAGTTTCCGCATCTGTAAAATGGGAGGGTCATATTACCTTGCTCATAGGGCTGCCGGGAAGATGAAATAAGACAATGAATGTAAAGGACCTGGCATAGTACTTAGAATACAGTAAATGTTCAGTGATTTTTAATTTTGCTTTTTTTTTTTTTTACAATATTTCTCGGAATTGTATGTATCTCGACAGACCAGGGGGAAGAGCATTGGAATGTCTTGGCTGGTGAGAGGCAGTGGTTGGAGAAAGGGAGGGTTGCAGCCTGCAGAGAATCTGAGCGATATTAAAGGAAGTATCAGCACCCTGGAGGTTGCTGTTTTCACTAAAGAGGTCATAAAATATTAACATCCCACAGAGTTACCCAGAAGAACACTGGTGTCAGCTCCTGCCTGCTGCACCAGAGAGCCTCCTTAGAGATGTCGGTGGCCCAGTTTTGAGGAGGGGCAGCAGGGGGAAGCAGGGTGGTGACTGGGTTTCAGTTGCTTCCTGCGCTGGGAACACCAGAGTGGAGGGAGAAGGGTGGGATCCTGAAGTAGCAGTGGGCTCTGCTTAGAAAGATGAAAAGAACACCTCCTTTGGTTTCCAGCCAAAGAAAGTAGGGCTGTCGTTATGCAAAGGTGATTTACATCACCTTACTGTTGTGTTTGCAATCAATAATGCCTGATCACCAATAGCAACATCACTGCCATCATCATCCTCACCACCACTACCATCATCACCATCATAACCACCATCATCACGCTATTACCACCACCTATTATCATTATTACCATCACCGTCACCTCCATCATCATCATCACTGTCATCATCTTCATCACCACCAGGATCATCCTTGAAGCTAACATGTCTCATGCACTTACTAGTGCCAGGGGTTGCACCAAGCAATTTACCTGTTTTATTCCCTTCTAGCCAAATTCGGTCTTATGAAAAAAAGATACTCATGCTTTTCCCATTTATAAATTAGGACCCAAAACCTAGGAAATTTAAATAACTTGCCTAAAGTCGCCCAGCTAGTGCATAATAGACCCAACATTCAGAACCAGGAGGTCTCCCCAGCCATTATTATCATCTACTTCACTATCCAGAAGGCAGGATGAAGTTAGGGTAAATTCTGTGGCCCCAGAACATGCCCTTTTAATGCTTACAGTTTTTCCTCATAGGAGATTTAACCTATCATCTGAGCTTTCTGGTGTCCCTTGGCAAACCAGTGATTCTCAAATATATGCATGCATTTAACTAGTAGAAACCCTTAGAAATAAATGTTACAGGAAACCCCATTTATAAAAGAGATGAAAAGAGAAGGATTAGAGATGAATTTTGTAGTTTCAAATATGAAACATGTATTATAAAGGCAATCAATGAGAAAATGAGGCTATTTTGATGAATGTCAATATTTGAAATTGGGAGTGTGGATAACAGTATTGTTTTCAATTAGCCTCACAATCCAATTCACTTCAGTACTTTAATTTGTTGCCTGACTTTGAGAAAATGCTGATTCACACACTGATACAGAGTTTCAAAAGGTAATTTTTTAAAAACCAGATGACCTTAAAATATATGGTTAATCTAGAAAGGTCAACCCGCTATCTCCTGTCTTACTGATCCTTGTACCCCCGGGGTCAGCACCACGCTTGGCACAGAGAGTACATTTAAGATGTATCTGATAAGTGAACCAATGAATTAACCAGCCAGTAAATGAAATGTATCTCAGAGACCTAGAAGTGGAGGAGGACTTGTATTGTCATTTCCAAGGTTTCTCATTCATCCAACCAATATTTAAGAAGTACCCACTACAATAAGCCAAGTGCTGTTCTAAGGTGATGTGGATACAATGTTAAAGGGGAAAACAAACTTCTCATGGAACATGTGCATGCCGCTGTATGGAGGGGCGCATGGCAGGAGATAGAAAATAGAGAAAGAACTCACTGTCAACTCCGGCTGTGCCACTTACAAGCAGGATGCGTACCTAACACTTCTGGGCTCAGCATCATTGTGGGTAACAAAGTGTTATCAGCATGTACCCAGCACCGCCCCTGTGCTGTCCTCCTCCTCTCCACCTTGACATTGCAAAACATGCAAAGATGCATGCTTCAGTCTGTGATTATGCATTTAATTAGGCACTGGGCATTCTGGGATTTGGACACTTCTATCATGAAAGCAATTTCAGCAAAAGAGTATATGTTTGGAGAAGTTTTAACACGCACTGGGCATAAGTGATTACAGTACTAGGCTTGAGATGGCTGGCATCTGGGCAGAGGGAGTTACAAAGAAGTGCAACTTTCATTGCAAGGGGAGAGGTGCGAGACCAGGTTAAAGCATTTGGTGCCGTGCCCTAACCAGTGGGAGGGGTCACTGATATCCTTTGAACAGAAGATTGACATGCTTGGTTTTGGGTATTTAAAATTCTTCTATGGAATCAATCAATGTAAAGTGTGAGTTGGGAGGAATTGAGACTGAGGGCAAAGGAACCAAGTAAGAAAGTATATCTTTCTTATTCTTGATAAATCTAGCTAAATAGAAAAATGTGGTGCCCTAGTCCAGCGGCAATGGAAAATCAAGAAAGGCTTCATAGCGGGGAGATGGGAGGGTTAAAAAGGCCACAGTCTGGGAATCCGTTGACTAAGCATAGCAGCAAAGGGAGAAGCAAAGGGCACATGTTGAGGTTTCCAGGTTAAGTAAATGGAAGGGAGGTGTTCCCTTTAACACACAGGTAAGTCGGTAGAAGAGGAGCAGCATGTGCAAGCGCTTTGCTTGGGGGGATGCTAAAATAGCAGTAAGAACAGGACCTTGGCACTGAGACATGCAGGAGGCTGTGTGAAGTTCATGGTCATCCCTGAAATGTAGCCTGTGAGGAGAAGTCAGGGCTAGGGGATGTGGCGAGGATTGCTCAAGACTCTGTAGAGAATCTGATGCAGCGGCTTTTGACCTTTGCAGGGGTGTGAAGAGCAGCACAGTCATTGTGCTTGTAACAGCAGTGGATCGCACAAGGTGATGATGGCTGGGGTGCAACACACGAGAGACCTAACACAGCGCAAAGTGACGACAAGTGAGATCTTGTGTTCAGGGAGCATGCCAGAACTCTGCAGTCTGTGAGCACAGGAGGGTCCAGCCAGGGAAGCATAGAGTTTTTCTCTTCATGCCACTGTGCAGAAAGAATCTTGAATTATTATTATATGTATGACACCAGGTGAAGGAAGTGCTATTCTTTGAGCATTGGGTACAGGAGATCATCAAATGGAGAGTGCAATTGGGTTTGGGAAAATGGCTTATTGCAAACATGGGTGAGAGATGATCCCCTCAAGGGCACAGGAACAATTGATTCCAAGCTTTCAAGGAGCAGGAAATAGGAAAAAGGAATAAGGATGAGAATTTGTTTTCTGGATCCCAAAGGGAAGGGAGAAGAGGAAAAGGAAGTATGGCAGATAAAGTCTAGATAGAACCAGGAGAGTCTACTCAAAGTCCATGATGGCAGAATAACCACATGTCATTTTCAAGGGCGTGAGGCATACAGTTTGCCTGCCACATCTGTGGGTTCTGCATCCACAGGTTCAGCCAACTGCAGGTTGAAAACAAATTTGGGGGAGAAAAGTTGCATCTGGACTAAATATGTACAGATGTGTTTTTTTTCTTGTCATTTTTCCTTAATATAGTAAAACAGCTATTTATATAGGATTGACATTAAGTATGATAAGTAATTTAGAGATGATTTAAGGTATACAGGAGGATATGTGTAGGTCGTATCCAAGTACTATGCATCTGCAAATTTTGGTATCCATGGAAGGTCCTGAAACAAATTCCCCATGGTTACTGAGGGGTGACTACAGATCCTTCTAGAATTGTGTTTCTAAAATGAGACTCACATCTTCTATTCCCTCTTCCAAAGTTTTCATGTCTACAGAACTCACACACCCCTTACAGGAGTAGGTGTATTGTAGAACATGGTTATGGGCTTTGTTTCATATGTGGGTCTTGGTAATGGAACCCACAGACAGGGAATAAACTGACCTGAGCTCACAGGACAGGTGAGGTTGTGAGAATTGTGAGAGTCCATTACAAGTTGAGAACTCAGACTGGGAATTTTGGGGATTGCATATTTGGTGAGGTAAGATCTTGAGAGTCAGGAAGATTTTCCACTTAATATCCAATACTTTCACAACATAACCTTCTAATTTTTGCAGATGAACCCAGTTTTGTATGAGTCCTTGCATCCTTCCTAGCTCACCACCCACCATCACCAGCCTTTGGAGATGTGCCGATAACGCCAGAGACTGAGAATCCCTGTGGTGTCTCTTACCTGTGTTCCAGGACAGGACCTTGGCAAGGTTGAGGTCAAAACAGATTAATTCAGAGCTTGAGATGTTAGAGGTGAAGTCACATCTAGTCAGACATGCTTGATGGCGGCTTAGGTTGCATAAAGATAAATATTTCTGAGCATTTATGGGGTCAAGGAACCCTGCAGCCAAGGTTATTAAAGAGGAAAAATAGAATCTTCTGCAGGCTTTGTTTGACTTCAGATTTGCTTGAGTTTTATCCAGAAAGTCGAAACACAGAACGTGGGGGTGGGGTGGAGGCTTCCCAAAGTAGACTTCCCCACCCACTTGTTCATTAGGAGAAATCACCACTTAGCTGTTTTTGTCTCTTCCGCCTACCTCCCCTCGTCCCACTCACTTACATTCTGTCCTGTGCACTGGAAACAGACTCCTACCCTCCCAAGTGCCAAGCGTTGCACTCTCCCTTAGCATCACGTCCTGGAACCTACTGTTGCAGGAAAGCCCCTGTGGAAACTGAAGTTATTTGCATACTCTGCTGTCTTTTAATTTGAGGTTCTGCCTGGGGTGTCTTGGGTCTCTCCTGGCAGGTATCAGTCAGCTGCTCTGATAGAACACTGTCTCTGTAACTTGTCACTTTTGCCAAGGGTGGCGATAGGAGGGTGTTGGCAAAAGAGACTGAGACAGGGTCGTTTCTTTTGAACAGCTTAAGGTGGGCTGTGGATGGGCTGGGACTTACTCATTCTGGAATCAAGTAAGATCAAGAAAGCTGGGAGAATTTCATCCTATAAAATTAGGTGACCAGGGTCATCGACAGATTCCTGGAAAAGGAGAGCTTGGGGACGAATTGACATAGTGCAACGCTTCAAAAAAGTGCCTTCTATGTTTAGATGATATAAACAATGATGAATGAAATGACGATAGTGATAATGACAGAGATGATTGTGTAAACAGCATCTCTACTGCTACGGGTATAGCATGATGATATAAAGAATAATTTGTTGTTCAACAGACCTGAAAACACTGTTCCCATTTCTTATTAGTAGGACAAGGTGTATACTTCTTGCAGCCCAGTTTCTTGTTATCTAAATTGGGACTATAAAAACCTACCTTACAGGGTTTTGTGAAGATCAGAGAAAAAAACAATGAATTACCATCTGGCCAGAAGTAATTTTCTAAAATGCGTTTATTACCCTAGTCAGTCTCCAAAAAACAGTTAAGGACTTGACCTGATATTTTGTGAGATACAGTTGATGAAGGGTCTAGTTGACAGGGACTAATGTGCAAGCTTGTGTTCATTTGATTCATTAGCAAGGTTAAACAAATTGTGTACTTGGAAGACCAGGGCAGAAAGGTGATGTCTATACATTTTTGTATAATGCCGTGTCATTTACAAAAACTTTTCAAAAAGAAAATTGCATTTGGAGTTAGTTCTTCCATAAATGTCTTGACATGATAGGTCTTGTTTGTGTAATTTTTTTTTTTTTTTTTTTACAAAAAAAGAGAGGAATGTCTATTTCATCACCTGGTCAAAGAATAAAAATAAAAATAATTTATAATAATGGTTGCTATTATCAAGGAGTTGCTAGATGACAGACCACAATCTCTGGATTTGTATGTGTTACATATTTTATCTTTTAACAACTTAATTAGGAAGGCGAAATTATCATTATTCCCCATGAGAGAGAATGGAACTGAGGATTTAAGAGCTTATTCCTCAACAGACATTTAACAGCAGCTGTAGAAGTAGGAGCCAGAGCCAGACCTTCAAACCCAAGCAGTGAGACCCCAAACGAAGTACTCCCCACGACACAGTATTCTGCGTGTCCTCGTGTGCGTGAGGAGTTCTGCAATACCCCATCACGATGACACATTTCAGGAGGCCTTGAATGAGCAGGGCTGTGTCATTGAGGAAAGTGAACGCCCTCCGGTGATCCAACAAACTCAATTCATCTGACCTCTCTTAAGCCTCTCCCATGTGAAAGGCAGCTGCTCCGTGGATCAGGGAACTCAGAAATGAGAAGGGGTTTGGGATGTTCTGCTGCAGGGACCCTGTCCGGGTGAGGAGGGTGGTTATTCACACACGCCTAATGAGTGGAACTGTTCATCGTTTTCAAGATTCCTGGGGAAACTTAACAGGGACTGTTGACTCTTTGTGTGCCAGTGCCTGCGCTAGGAAGCACTGTACATTCATTAGCTCGGTGGTTTGCAAATTCGGATCCATCTGCCGACTCATCTGATTACAATGACATTTTCAACAGACTGCCGCTAAATGGGAAAATCAAGGGCAATTTAGTGAAAATTTTAATTGCCCTAAATTTAATCAGCTTGAAGGACTGTCCTTTATTTTGAAATTATGTCCTTCTGTTTTTGTTTTTACTTTTTGGTGCAAAATGCTCTTTATGGAATGATGATGATACTAGAGAGGGTGTGTGAATTTGTGGGGGGTGTGTGTGTGTGTGTGTGTGCGAACGTACTAACTTAGCAAAAAATTTAAAAGTTGCTAATATCATGCAATCCCTCCATGGTTTTTAAACTTTCATTATAATTGCCCATGAATTAGAGACATGGGGGATGAGAAGTCTGAGAATCATTGCAGTTCTGTAAGGGGGTTGTTATTGGCCCCGTTTTACAGATGAAGAAACTGAGGCTCAGAGTGGTTAACTTACATGCTCATGCTCACATAGCTTATGAGTAGCAGATCTTGGATTTAAACTCAGTTTAAATATTTCTGTAGACTCAGAACACCCTCAGCGCGGGCATACCACTGCTTTTGCAGCGATGGGCTCCCTGGCCTGACTCTGGCCCTGGATATAGGCCATGCAGCCATTTTCAGAGTCCTGGGACTCTTTGGGTGTTTCTTTGTAGTACAGGATGGAATTCATCTCGCCTTTAGAGATTCATGGCGTTGTTTGGGGGCTGATTTTAGGCAGGTCTGTTCCTCCCCTTGCAGGAATGCGGGAGTTAAGAATACCCTGGCCACGTGTTCCTTCCCTCCGCACCTCTGTCCTGTGTTTCCGCTCACCCTCAAAACTGTAAGCAGCGTAGGTACGTGCAGAGAGGTAAACACAGACACCCTGCCAGATGGCACAGGGCAGGCCCACCCAGTGGGGAAGGCCTGCTAATGGCTCAGAGATCAAGGTCTTGGAGCAGAGCTTGCACTCTGGGGGCCCACAGTCAGGAGCCAGTGAGACCCCACAGTGGGAGAAACAGGATACAGGGAGAAGAAACACAATTCCCGTGTCTTCGGAGCTTCCTCCTCACTGAGCCTGCAGGCAGGAGGGAAGGGAGTTTGGGCCATGGGTTTGCAGGAACAAGGAAAGGACAAACTCAGTTTCTGTATCTCCGTGGTTATAGGCTAGGCCTAGTGCAAAGACAAACCACTCCCCGCTATGGAGTGAGTAACTCAGAATCAGACACACCTGGGTTTGCAGACCAGCGGCGTCTCTTATTTCCTACGGAAACGTACACCAGGTTCCCACCCGGCAGTCTGCTTCCCAGCAGCCTCGGCACCTGAGGAAGTGATGGGGCAAGGATCCAAACACTTTCGTTTCCATTTCTGAACACCCTCGTCCTTAAGAAGTGACGCTGTAAACAGAAATGAGGTTCTCAGTTACTGAAACCGTGTGTGGCTACCAAGGTACCGTGTGCTTCTCTTTTTAGTTGTTGATGTTAAACACCTGGAATATTGCAACCCAGTCATGGGTTTCAGCAGGTTTTCATGTATTAGACATGACAATTTACCACCATATCAGAAATTATTCCTTAGGAACATGTGACCTGGGGTCTTCCTAATAACAACAGTGATAGTAGTAGCAAAGTAGCAATAATAACAGTAATAATGCTTTATTACAAAAGAATGCACAAATGTATTCTTACTATGAAAATCTAAACATAAGTATGTATAGAGTAAAAATTGCAATCCCTTTCCTACCCTACATGTAAACATAATTACCAGTTTGACTTATATCCCTCCGGGTCCTTTCTTATACATTTCACGCGTCTGTGTGTTTGTGTACATGCACGTACAAAAGCACCAGTCTAGACGTATGTCTGTGTGCACACGCACATTTAAAGAGATTGCAGGGTTTTGTTGTTGGTTGGTTTAGAGTTCACATATGAAATTTTATTATATGTACCCCGGGACTTCTTAGAGATCTTTCTTAGAGATTTTTCCAATGGCAGACATAGATGCCCGCATCCTTTTTAACAGGTACATCGCATGCACCTGCCATGCTTTGTTTCTCCCATCTCCTCTTATTCCTGATTACAACTGACCCTTGAACAACTCAGGGGCTGGGGCGCTGAACTCCTGTGCAGTTGAAAATTTGAGTATAACTTTTGGCTCCCCCAAAACTTAGCTGCTAATAGCCTGCTGTTGACTGAAAGCCTTACCAATAACAAAAACAGTCGATTAACATGTATGTTGTATGTTATTTGTATTATATACTGTATCCTTACACTAAAGTAAGCCAGAGAAAAAATGTTAAGAAAATCATAAGGAAGATAAAACATTTACTATTCAGTAAGTGGAAGTGGATCATCATAAAGATCTTCATCCTTGTCATCTTCACCTTGAGTAGGCTGAGGAGGAGGAGGAGGAGGAGGGCTTGGTCTTGCTGTCTCAGGGGTGGCCGAGGCGGAGAGAATCTGTGTGTAAGGGGACCCGCACAGTTCAAACCTGTGCTGTCGGGTGCTCTGTATTTACTTTTATAAGCAATACTGGAGGGAACATCCTGGTTCATGTATCTCTGCATCTCAGGACGGATATCCAGACTAGAACAGTTACCTTGTAAGACATGCATCTCTTAAGCATTGATGATGAGTGCCAAAATGTCACGTCCATGCACCAATTTTGACTCCCACCATCTGTGCTTCGGATCACTCATTTCTCCACAGTCATTCCAACTCTAGATATTCCTGGTGGGCATTTTATTCATTTCATTGGTTGATTTTACTTATTAATTGATGTCAGTCTTGTGGGCAAAAGATGGTAGTAATCTGTTCTAAACAACCAATATAATTTTGAAAAGCGCTTTTGTAGTAGGAGCTAGTGGTGACTTGGGGGTTGCCTGTGCTTGTGTTTCTGCTCTTGCAAGCGCAGGTTATTTTTGGTCCTGGGCTCACTGGCAATCCACGCCCAGGCTGGAAAGCTAGACAGGAGTTGGAGGGTCCTTCATGCAGAAGCAGACTCTAACCTTCAGCCCAGTCCTGTTGTTACATACAGAGCAATTGTCACCGAATGGTTGGAATTGGTTCTGCGGGAGACACAGCCTTCTCTACTCCACAAGGGGAGTGCTGTGCTGATTTGAGCACTGCCAAGTCCTGGGCCCTCCGACTCCGTGCCACAGGGTGAACTTGACTTTGCCTGGAGAACTGTGTCTGAGAAATGAGCTTCTGCAGGATACCACCCTCCGGGGCTAAGACCTCATTCTAGAGGCCAAGCTTAACGTACACATCACAAGTGCCAAACTTCCCATTGTTGCCCTTAGGAGGTTGACCCAAGAGAACTCCAGAATTCACATACAGATGCTCCTGAACTTACGAGGCTTACATCCCACAAAACCCATCATAAGTTGAAAACATCTAAGTCAGAAGCATGATAGTTTCAACTTATGATGGTTTGTCTGGATATAGCCCCATCACAAGTCGGGGAGCATCTATATTAGACAGATCTCAGGCTTGGCAATTGGATTGGAAGGAGCACGGGTGCAAGGGGGGCTTCGGGGAAGCTGAAGCTACATTTTCCAGAGCAAGCACACTTTTTAGATAGCTTTTACTGCAACCTGCCCTTCCCTAGTTCCCCTCATCTCCTGATCCGCCTCTTATTTTCCCCACAGCGCCCATCCCCTTCTGTGGTACCATACCATTTACTTATTTCTTGCCTCTATTGTTTATATTCTGCTCCCTACCCCCACTAGAATGTACACTCTGATGTCAGGGATCTTTGTTTGTCCCCCCCACCACCACCACCACTGATGCAGACCTAGGGACAAGACCAGTGCCTGAATGAGATCAACGCTGTGTATTAATAAATATCCCACTCAAGTGTTTGAATAAGCCAGTCAATCAAAGTGCTTATGATGGAGCTAAGTCATAAAGTTTTCTAAAGATACTTTTCTGCTCACTTCAGTGAAGGCTGAGAACATGTAGTTTCCCATATTAACCCTGGAAGTGAGAATAAAACACTTCTAAGCCACACCTTGGCATTGCCACTGAGCTCCCCCCAGTATAGATAATTACAGTTAAGATCAAGAAGCGTAATACGTCTTTCTGTCTAACGTGAGTCTTTCTTGCTTTGAGGCATGACGACTCTCATAGAAAAGACCATGTAGTGAAATGTCTGCTATTTTAACAGCCTTAGGAAGTTCTAATAAGGAATTACGAAAAATTGAAAAGAATGAAAAAAATGCCTATTTATTTTCTTCTCTTAAATAGCTGGCAAATTTGGGGGAAGAAAAGAGTTATAATACTACTGTGTGGGTCAGATTAAAACTTGGGTAGTTGCCTTCTGTCTAAGGAAGTTTCATTTGACCATGGCATTATTCATGGCTGGTTTTCCTGCGCTCTTGCAGCTTCCTACAGGGTCCAT
Organism: Lepilemur ruficaudatus; assembly: GCA_963574885.1. Lineage (NCBI taxonomy): Eukaryota > Metazoa > Chordata > Mammalia > Primates > Lepilemuridae > Lepilemur > Lepilemur ruficaudatus. Next base: position 24,089 of record CAUYRT010054011.1, read on the forward strand.
ATAACCATTCAATTAAGGGTCCTTGTAGCTGAAAGGCAGGCAGGGTGGCCCTTGAATGAGCAGGCAAGTGATACCGAGAGCCCACGGGATTCTTTGTAAAGAGAGACAAGAATGTTTTCTTTACCTAGATCTCCCATTTGTGGATGTAGCAGGATTGTTCTGGAGCCAGTAGCATCAATATAGCCCTGTCCTAGTCTCTGCTGAGATAGAATTCAAATTCAGTATCCCCAGATGCTGCGTAAAATGCTAGCAAAATTTTGTCATCAAGTGAGCAATGGTTGCAGATATGGTGCTAGCATTTGATTTGGGGGCATCGGATGCTCTATTTCTGATTAACAAGCACGGATGTTATTGATGGCAAAACGTTCTTGTGTGCTCCCCTATGTGGCTGCCACGTTTGTGTCTCTGTGCACAACTGTGTTCACGTGCACTGGTGGAGGATGCTCAGGCTTGGTTGTCCAGAGAACAGAGCTTGGCTCCACATAATTTGGACTTGGATGTAGGAGATCTGGATGTCGTTGTTTTACTTTTGTAGATTTCCAGGGGTGCCTAACTGTGAAGACCTTCGTTTAAGGGAAAGCCTTAGCCATTTTGCAAAATGAGTCTGTAGGAATCTGATCACCGCTAAGGGTTTCCAACTTTGGGGAGAAAACGAACCAGAAAGCCTGTGTTAGCTCAGTGCAGCCCACAGCAGTTATTGGTTCTTTACATAATATATTTGTTTTTCATTAAACCACTCAGATAAGGTCTTATTAAAGTGCCATGTATTATTTATCATGTTTCTTATGAAAATGAGCGGAAGAAAAAGTTATGTCCTCTTTTTGGGGGATATTTGCAAGCTTTTCCAATGCCAGGGAGAAAAAAAAAACGAAGGAAAATAGTGTGAACCCTTCAGTACAGCAAATGGCTTGAGGCAAAAAAAGAAAAACAAAAAAACAAAAAATAAAGAAAAAAGAAAAGTAAAGAAAAATGAATGGAAAAGGGAGAGTAAAGATTGGGAAGGCAGAATCTTTGGTCTTTTATTCCACGTGTGTTTTGTGAGTCACTTTCTCTTTGGTTTTGTGAATTGCAAAATGAAATGAAATAAAATAAAAGACAAGTAGAAAGTAAGAAAAGAGAAAAAGAAGGCATCCCTGTATCTGTAAATCAGAGCTTGTCTGATGAATGTGATTTCTAAGGTAACACAAAGCAAGAATTCTTCAAACTAATCACTGCTCCCTCCCCAAAAAAGTAGCACAAAATACTAGCCTATGTTCTCCCGATTTCTCATGTGAACTTCTGCTTAGGGTTAAACACGCTGTTGTGTCTCTACTGAATTGATGAGATTTGTATAAGCCCCAGGGTTATTGGAGGGATGGGTTTTGCAAGGTGAAAAGTAGAGAGAAACAGCCATAGGGGCCTAGTGTTTGGCTTGGTGAGGACTTTATAGTTATTCCAAAACAGAACAACAAAAAAACAGAGCTGTGGAATAATTAGTTTCCTTTTCTTCAAAAACCATTTTGATTAGCTTGCAAAGTGAGCTGTGCCTTGTGGCTGAGGGCTCAGTTCAGCCTTCACTTGGCCTAGAATGTCAGGGTGAGCCCTGCAGAGGAAGGTCCAGTGGGGATGTCTCTGGTGGCTTGTCCCGGGGTCCTGCCCTAAATGTTCCTTCCTGAGAGAGCCCCATCCCCTCTGGGGCAGCTCTGTCCTGCAGGGCAGTGACAAGTTCTCTCAGCAAGGTTTCTTTCAGGGAACCCAACAACCAAAAAAGATCTTGTTCAGACAATTGACCTCTTGTTCCGAAAAAAAAAAAAAAATCTAATCACTAGGTCAAAATCTATATTAAAAATACAGCTACTACTCCTGATCACGATTTTACTATTGCCAAGAATGTATCTCCTCCCCCTCCCCTCCATGGGAACCCAGGACAAGTTAGAGTCTTAATATTTTCTTTTGATTGGCAGATCACATCCTATTTTATTGCATAAAGACTAACAAAATCTACTAATGAATAATTATTATTACATAAAATAAAGGCGAGTGGGGAGACCCGCCTGCAAGAGCAGAATGTTAATTTGGCCAAGGAGGGCTGGCCAGGCAAGGAAAAAAAAAAAAATATATATATATATATATATATAAAATAAATAAACCGTTGCAGTTTGCTCGCTGCAGCCGATGACAGGGTAATCTCTTATCAGACAGGGACTTCCCTTCCCCGTGTGCATTTATAATTCGAGAAGAGCGGGGCTTCTAGGCGGAGAGAAGCCCCCTTTGCATTCTCCCTGCGCTGGCTGGCGCGTTGGTCCAGCCGCCTGGGCGGTTTCTCGCGTGGAGCGGCTCCGGGGCTGCTTCTCCGAGCCGGGGCTGCTGCCGCCCAGCCCAGGCGTGGCTCCGCGCGGAAGCTGCGCCCCGGGAGGCTCCAGGTGCGTGGCCGCCGGGGCTGCCCTGCCCTGCGCTGCCGGGGGGCGCGGGATCCTGCTTCCCTCCCGCGCGCTCAGCCCCAGCGCCCCCGCTGCCCCCAGCCCCTGGCGCCTCAGCACGAGGGGAAATCCCCTTTTTTCGGTTCTTCTTTTATTTATTTATTTATTTATTTATTTTTGCCAACGAGTCGGGCGAACAGAGCGCCAGCACCAGTGTCGGCGAGTCCCGGGTCCCAGCGGGGCAGGAGCGTTAATTGTCCGGCTCGCCTGGATGCTGGCGAGGAGGGGCGCTCGCTCGCTCGCTCGCCCGCGGAGGTTTTTAGCAGATCCAATTTAAATCTTGGTGAATCCTTTTTGTTTGTTTGTTTTGGTTTGCTTTTTATTTTATTTTATTTTTTTAAAAGGCTAAGGGGAGGGAAGAGGAGAAAACAAAAAACAAAACCAAAAAAAACCCTGCCCCTGGACCCATTTGACAAATGAGGACACAGGCGGCTTCAGCACCTACGGAGTAAGCCTCGGTGTGAGTCAATCTCTCTCTCTCTCTCTCTCTCTCTCTCTCTCTCTCTCCCCCCCTCCCCCTCCCTCCTCTCCACCACCCCCTCTCTCCCTCTGCCCCCTCCCTCTCTCCCTCTTTCTCCCCCCACCAGCCATACCCTCTTCTGTTCCGCCTCTGCAGGGGGCCTCCCACCCTCTCCACCTTTCAGAGAAGTTGCCTTTGCTTGTTCCTGTGACCTACACGGGGGCGTGGGGGGCACCTCACACTTTGAGGGGGATCCAGAAGCAGGCCCAACAAACCAGGAAAGCCGTGCAGCCTGGAAGGAAACCAACTAGTTTCCTGGTCCCCCGCAAGTGTCTTAGTTGGAGGCAGATGAACGCCGGGATCTAGCAAACCCCAAGGCTAGGGAGGAGGGACTCTCGGGGTGCGGTGGGGGAGGGAGAGAGAGGAAGGAGACAGAGGGAGGGAGAGAAAGACAGGGAGAGAGAGACAGCCCGCCCCACCGGTATTTGACTTAGATAATCAGCAAAATTAAAAAGAAAAAAAAATTGTAGCGACCAGGCAAAGAGCGACGTGATTGCATGCGAGCGTCCCCACTCGGGCTCGGCGGGCGCCAGAGAGACACGATGCAGCATCCTCTGACGGGGGCCACCTGCGTGGCGCTCCCCAACGTGGGCATGTGTCCCCAGCTCTCGTGTGCCTTGACTTTTATGTACTTACAGCAGGTAAGGCGCGTCCGCCCTCGGTAGCTGCTTCCCGGGGCTCGGCAGACGCGGCGCCCGCGCCGGTGGGCTGCGCCGGGGCTGCGCGTTCGTGCCTTCCAGGGGCCTGGGGAGGGGTCCCTGCGCCGCGACCGGAGGCGTGGATTGGAGCCTCCGTTTGTCGGTGGGGCTGAGGCCGGGACACCTTGCGCTGGGAGATTTTTTTTTCACCTGTCTGAATACTTGGAACGCCTGATTCGGAGCCTGGGTACGGGGAGTTTGAAATGGAAAACTGTCTTTTCCTTACTACCATCTTTCCGGTGTCAGCGCGGCCCCGGGCAATCTGAGCCCGAGACCCCTTTGATGCTGAGAGTTTGCATCTTTCTGGAGGCATTCAGGTGCCGGTAGTTTTAATTCGGCTGATTGAATGGGGAGTGGGAAAAAACGTGTGTGTGTGTGTGTGTGTGTGTGTGTGTGTGTGTGTGTGTGTGTAGTATTTTTGTTTTCTTAAGTTTGTGTGATGCTGTCTTCAGTCCGCATGGGATCGGAGAGATTGGATTTCTGGAGCGTATCAGCCTCAGAATCTGCCTTCAAACTCCCTGGCAGTGCTGGGATGAAGGTGAGCCTTTTAGGGTTTTAGGGTGCTGTCTTTGTTGGCATCTGTAAGGGTGGTTTTTTTTTTGTATATTTTTCCCCCACCCTCCCCCTTCCCTTCCCCTTAGTGATCTTGCTGAGGGATTCTGCTTTTGTTTTATTTTCCATCCGGTGCGTATTTCAGAGTCTTTGATGCAGTACTCTGTCTCTCTCCGGTGTTTCCCTGGGACCCTCTGTCTCTGTCTTTCTCTCTCTGCTAGAAGGGCTGCTTCTAGAGGTGGTTCCTGGGCTTGGCAAATAGCTCAACACCACCTTGCAGGGTGACAGGCCAGCTCTCCCGTCACTGGGCGGGGGCCATGCATGGGGACTGAAGGGTTAGAAGGCTCTTGTCATGCAGATGGAAACCCTCTTCCCTTCTCCATCCTGTTCCAGGAAGAGTTTACAGTGAGCATAGTCATTTTACCTGTTTTCCACTGACTCACTTCAAGAGTACCATTTGTTAACATGAGTGTGTTAACAGAACTTCCTTTGCAAGAGTTAAGAGTGACATCCTTCCCAAACGCCCTCCATTCCAACCTGTGTTAAAGGAATACATGTATTTATAAAAAAGGAATACATGTATTTATAAAATGCCAGCATTCTGTTTTGAACATTCGGGTGATTTGTTGTCAAGTTGGTTGCCTTCAGAAAATATTTCTTAGGCGTGTTTTCTGTTGCAAGTCTTTTAGGAAACAGCCTTTTTTTTCTTCTTCTTTTTTTACATTTCTGTGGGAACAAAATAGTTCTTTTAAATATTCTTTTCTTTCATTTCTCATTAAGTAAATGGTGCCAGGAAACATTGCCCAAGAGAGTATTGATAACATATTATCTGATTCATCTTCTTCTACCATTTCTGTGCCTTTGCTGTGAGCGTGTGTGTGTGCATTTTACACCAGTTATCTCCACCAGAGAGAATCATAACAAGCATTTCTACAGATGCTAAGCCTCTGTTGGATTTAATAAAATTATTAATACGAGTTGATCCTCTGCCTCCTCCATTCACTTCTTTCGTGTTATTTATGAATCAATTTGAACAGCGTTACCTAACAAGTAGAATGCTGTAGGTATTCAGTGTTCTTACAGCTTCTTTGTGTGTTGTTTTATTGAAGATACATCCATGTTTCTGCCTTCTAGATGATTAAATTGGTTTGCTGGTTTAGGCACAACTTAGGAAAGAAGGTAGTGACTTTGAGTGAGAGGTTATTCTTGCCGTGAGAAGAGCAAGTATATAAGATAAACACGAGGGTTCTCAGCATCTTCCAGGCAGCCTCTCCCACGAGGGAAAACACCCCTGCTCTGGAAAGTGGGGGCTCGAAAGAAATATTGGCAGCCATAACAAATATTTAGAAGTGATTAAATCAGCATCTTGGTTCCATATGAAGATAAATGGGGGGTAGATTTTGAAATGTTCTTTGTAATACACCCACCCCTCACCCCCTTGAAAGGACTTGTAATGCTTTCAGTGAAAGTGTTTATAAGGCAATGCTTTCCTATAATGTTGGAATCAGGTCTGAGTATGTGTGTGTGTATTTCATGTGAGTTTCACTAAATGTCTGAAGTATATAACACAGGCAGACATTTCTTTTGGCCTGTCTTATCCAGAATTAGGTTTTCCAGCTATGTCTCTCGCCTTTCCTGGAAGCTCACTGTCAGGGTGGACAGGAGACACCTTGGGGTCATCTCTGCTGGCCATTACTGTCACGATAGTCTGCAGAATTCTCATGTCATTGCTTTTATTCAGCAATCCAGACAATTTGCTGATTAAGAGTGTGAAACAGTTCACTCTAATCGCCACGTACTACTTACTGATAAAATTTATACATCTTCTGCCCATCCATCGCCACTGTATTTTTTATCTGCTATTAATCTGTAACTGTTATTGGATCTCTATCTAATTTTGATGAACAGAGGGCTAATCTGTACTCTTAAAGTAAGTTGATCAAATGAATGAATCAGGCAACCTTTGTGATAAGTAACATCTTCACTGGAAATATTTTTAGCTTATCATTTAGAAATAAGCATACTTCAGAAGTCTTTGTCATCCAAATCACCAATCACATAGGAAAACAATTAAAACACAACTATCCTATTTGGCAGCATTTATCATTCTGTTTTTATAAATCCACAAACTCTGATCAGGGGCCATCGAGGTTTCCCTGAAATATATTTCTCTGGCATGAGTCTTCCTCTGGTGCTTATTTCTTATCTAATGTCTAAGGAAAATTATTTCGTCATACAGTTTATCTGTCTCAGCACTACCATCTGCCACTTCTTCCTAAATTCTCCCGGATTTATGCGTAAGACAACTCACAAAAACAAAAATCAGTTGGGGTGCCTCCGCATCACAGCCTACTCTGAATGACCAAGTGTAAAGGACATAACCCTTTTGCCACAAACAACTTATTTATTCAGGCCAACGAAGAGGCAGCTTTGGTGTTTACATTAGTTCACTTATTTGGTTTCATTTATTTATATTTCCCAGTAACTTTCCTGTAGATAGATGTTTTCTTACAGTTACAATTTCTTTTTTTTTTTGGTTTCTCCTTTTCCTCCCTTTCTTAGCATCTGAGATGTTACTCCAGTTTGGAACTGCAAGATGGGCTAATGTTGAATAGTTCTTTTGGTATCCAGATATCTAATGATGTCATCATATCTGTCTATATAAATGTGTACACATTCACACACACACATGTATATATATATTTATACACCTGTAGTGTGTAGCATATGTTTTATGGTCGCAGACCACTTTCAGATGGAAGGGACAAGTGATTACTGGAGCACCTGGCTTCGATAGCTGCCCAGGGAACATCTCTGCTTCAGCTTCTGTTCCTGATACTCTGCAGTGGCTTTGTTCTGTGTCTCCTTTCATGGTGAATCTTCTTCTCACAACTAAACTTCCAACTCACATTTCCCCGATACAGAATCTTCCCAGAGTTCCACAGTGGGTACCCACTGAAACACTCTTGCATTGAAGGGAAATTCTGAATGCAAATTCCACATATGGGGGTTTGCTACAAGCTAGGTCAAGAGAGAACCTATTTTGTTTTCCTTGTGGAAAATAATAGTAAACAGCCATACACACACACACACACACACACAGAGAGAGACAGACATTCTCTCTCTCTCTTTCTCTCTCTGTCTCTCTCTGTCTGTCTCTGTCTGTCTCTCTTTCTCTCGACATAAAAATCTAAGGATGGTTTCTTTCCACCCTAAGTCACAGGGGGCAAACCAAAGAGCACCCATCTCATAGTAAGGTATGGTGAGGCTATCTACAGGCCAGATGAGGAGGTTTGTTTTGCGATGCAAACTGCCTGTCACTTCCCCTCGGAGCTGTGCTTTTTTTCCACTGAGTTCTAACTCCCTAAAAGAGGATCAGCAGCTTATTAACTGAGTTTTCCCTGTTCTTAAGCCACCATCAGTGTCTTCCAGGACTGTTCTGAGAAAGCTTCTCATCTGTCAAGTCCTGTCCACTCAGAACCTTTTTATCAGCCTAAATTTAAAAATAAGTCAAATGCTTAAAATCCACATTAAAGGTGTATGGGGCGGGGGCGGGGGAGAGGGGGCCTCTGAAGTGGGCCATGCCACTGTCAATATCCGAAGATTGGTAATTTTTCCCACTTAATGATGATCCATGCGGTTTGTTTTAAGTAGTGAAGTGGTTTGTACAAAGGGTAATTCCTGGTAAATGAAGCCATTGCTCACTGTGGACATCTTCAGATCGAAAGCAATTGAACTGAAACCTGCATATCAACCCTTTCTGTCTTTAATTAGAAAGTGATTCTCGGGGCAGAGAGTCACCCAGGGAAGATGGGATCTCGCAGGAAGGCTGAAGGAGGGGGGATCGTCCCCCGGTACCGGCCGCGGTTATAAATTTGGGAAACACGAGGTAGGCCATCGCAATTATGGCTGCGCAGGAAAGTTCAGTCCTCACTGCAGTACCTTACCTCGTGGTACGCAGTCAGATGATTTATAGGGGGCCAAATGGCATTTTATCACATTCCTTCTTCTTGGCTTAATCCCACGTTGATTTATTAGATAGTGCTGTGGATTGGGGGTAGTCAATAGTGTCAATAACACAGAAAAGAATTAGGATAGATTATCTTCACGTCTGAATTGTTTAAGGGGATTTAAGTGGCTGGAATGAGCACGTTTCCAGGCCCAGGTGGCTGCGTGATGGAACATAGGTGCCCCGGTCTCTTTCTAGAGAGCTTTTATGTCATAAATGGGTTAACCAGTCTTCCTTGTTTCTCTGGTCCTTTCCAGTTAAGGGGAGAATGCGTGGATTGTTGGGGCATTACCAGCTGGGTAAGGCCCCCATTTCAGCTGGGGGTCATCTTGTGCACCCCCCATTTCAGGAACTTACAGAAGGGCGGGTTTTGTGGATATCAGCTCCCTTCCCTCCTATGGACTGCGGGATGGGGGGTGCGGGGGGGTTCCTCGGGTCGCTTCTGCTTTAAAATTACTTGATCCAACGTTCACTTGTGGAGGTTGAAGCATCCGTCCATCCACAGGCCTGAGCCCTGTGCCATTCAGCCACTGCGCCTGCCATTTCGTGGTGGGTTCTGTGTCAGAACGTGCAGCCGGCCGCTCCTGCCCTGCCCGAGCAGAGGAAGCCCGCGTTATTAGCGCTCATGCGCCATCTGTTTTCCTTACAGCTGGCCCTTGAGTGATTGTCCAGTAGCTGATGGACTGAGGGTAGACAATCTTTTTTAGGGTTTTCTGATTCATTTAACCAGGCTCTCTGCCCCAAGAGGAAACATAATGCTTGTTTATTCATATTGGCCGGGGTAAAAACAGTGTAGTTTGTCAGGCAAATAATAGTCTTCTGGAAGAGAAAGAAATTGCAGCATTGTAAACAAAATCAGGTTGGTGCCTCTGTGCCTAAGGGGGCTGGGTGATGGGTAGGAGATGACATCCTCTGAATGAGGCAGAGCTGACAAGCGTGTGGGCGTAATTGTCCCATCTGCAGAGACCTTTTTAATGGATGGGGAGAGGTGTCCCAGGGTGCTGTTTAATTCAATTAAGAAAAGCAAAGAAAGTTCCATTCATCAATAAAGTTTCCTATTTCCGGGAGCTGCCCGAGAGAGAACTTTGCAGGGCTGAGCAGTGGACTGTGGCTGTCTGCGTGCTGTGGCCTGCCTCATCTGGCCCCACTGAGAGCAGCCGTGTCAAATAGGGTCAGCTGTCAGGCACAATGGCTCAGGAGGGCCCTGGCCCTGAATGCAAGCTGGGGAAATGAGCATCGAACCCACAGGCTGCCCCTGCCGGGAGTAACCGTTAGAAAGGCATTGCTCTGAAAAATCCCCAAATTCAGTCCCCGAGCCTGGCATGGGGTTAGGAAAGAGCTTATATTGTTGGAACATTCTGGCTCCTGAGAGGGTTTGGGAAAAGAGGATTTCGCTGCTGTTTCTTGTCTTGCTGGCATAGTGTAGCCCTGATAGATTGGTCCTGGCTGGAAAAGAGCCAATATTTGGAACCAGGTTTGTGGGGAGGAGGTGGAGGGAGAGTGTCGATCCAAACTGTAAAGCACTGCCTTCGTCACAGAGCACCCAGAGTGCTGCTGGTCTCTGTTGTCAAAACCTCACCAAGGCTCAAACACAATGGGCTTCTCAAGGTGGAATAATGAACTTGGTCCAGTGTTTCTCAGACTTCAGGCATTCAAGCATCCCCTCGGTAAGTTCTGCCTATCTGCTCATGACCACAGTTGATATCCATTCAACATATGTTGATTCACTTATATTTTAAACTTAAAAATAGCTTTGCCCAAACCAAAAAAATAATAGTAGCCATTTACAGCTCTGATATCATTTTTTCCAGGATCCATGGAAATAAATATCAATTCATTCACACATTCCTACATTCATTCCATGTTTATTGAACTCCTGTTAGGTGCCAACTGTTCTTCTAGACTCTCCCAGGAAGCAAAGCAAAGGCCCTGTCCTCATGGGTGGTCCTTTGCATGGTTCACCTGTGGGCCATCTCGTGACCCATCCATGCAGTACCACACTTTGGAAAACATCGGCTTGGTCCTTTGGATTTCCTGGGAATCCTCTGCCATGCCCGGCCTGAAATTGCCCATTTTCCCTCCAGACTCAGTTTGCAAAGAGCAAGACTATGGTTGACTTCTCCATGTTTCGTCTTTTGCCCTCTGCCAGGGCAGCAGCCCAGAGGACGCAGTAAAGGAAAATCACCGTATATTTAACATCTAGAGCTTGCAAAGGACTTTGAGACAATGGGTCTTATGGGGAGGGAGCTGCCATGGTCTTTAACACTCAGCCACGCTCTCACAGAAGAGCTGTCTTACCCTGTTTTGATCCTATTCTTTATGTTGTGTTCAAACACACACAGAATCAGAATTAGGAAGTGAGGCTGGAGTGAAAAGCACTCAGAAGTTTAGTGTGTGTTCCCAGGGACGTAATGACTAATTTTTTTTTTTTCTTCGCAGCTTTGGAACAAAGTGCAGGCAGCTGTAGGATTTAAGTGCCTCATATTTCCCAGGCCTGATGAGTAAATGCACGAAAGGTTTAGTCTGAATGAGCCTTTTCTTTATTGGCGTTTGATGTTTGCTCAGGATGCACCTCCAGGACGAGCTTCCCCTTATCAAAAACAGTAACGAATGCCCTGTCTTCCCTTCAGGAGTTCTGTTTTCTGTTGCTCTGCCTGAATCCAGACATGGGGCGAGCTCTGCTCTTGTGGAAAGGTGAGAGCTGAGAGATCTCCCTCCTCGACGGCTCTTTCATTAAATGCTTGTAATAGTGGCATCTAAAAATGGAAGGAGCTATGAGGCCTGCAGATTGGGTATCCAGCTGTCCATCCCAAGTGTCTTACAAAATTCAGATGAGAAACCTGTATCTATTTAGAAACCGGTTGGTGGCAGCTACCCCTCAAAGCACAGTTTTGGGTTTTTTTTTTTAAATATTGTCTCTGAAGTTATATACAGGGCAGAAATCGTGACCTGAAAGCTTAAACCCAACTCTGTTATTCAATTAGCTGATCCCACTGAATTGAACAAGTCACTTTACTTGATTTGGAGCCTTAATTGCTTCTTCAAAAAACCACCGAGATTATAATAATCATTTCATACTGTTCTTTGTGAGATTAAGTAAGATACAGATGGAAAAACTTAGGTCCGTGCCTGGGATACCATGATCAGCCAATAGATGCTTGTTAAAGAAATGAAGGAATGAATGTGTTAAAGAAAAGGATCTATGTATCGAAGCTGGACACAAACTTTTATTTTCTGTTTCTCCCAAATTAACATGATAAATGCACCCATGGCCTTCCCGGGACACAGACACAAGGGATTGGGGTGGGGGGGTCTGTCTTGGGTTCTTGGTCCCTCTTGGTTGTTTGAAGTCTCTTCTCTGCCTTCCTCCAGCAAGCTGTCAGTCCCGCTGGCGTTGTCGGATTGCGATACGGCTGCACAGCTCAATTAATGCTTGGTGCAGGAGGAGGGAAAATAAAAATTGTCTTGCTCTTGTCAGGAGCAAAGTTATTTACTTTCAAAAGCTGACAGAATCAAATGGCAGGAGCTTCATTCGTTTCCATTCAGAATGTCATTATTCTGTGATGCAGGAGACGTGGGCACACGTTGAAGTTTATTCCCGTAAGTTTCATGTGGCAGCGCCTGTTAATATGTGGACTGTCCCAGGGGAGAGTCCCCGGGGCGTGGTGGTGCCTGGGTGCGGGGCACTGTGATCCGAGCAGGTGACCTGGTTTCAGGGTGGACTGGTATAGCCGTTTCAGACCCTGGGTCTGTCCGCGATGGGGGTGTGTTCCTGCTGCCTGAGCATCGGTCCTCTTTATTCTGAATCAAAAGATTGAGGTGGGAGACGCCGGTTCCACATCACTCTTCATCTGGGCCACTCCTGGAATTTCTGGGAACACAAAAGTGCCTCCTGAAAATGGTTTTGCTTTGGTTCTCTCTGTTGTCTGCGATTAAACTTGCAGACAGGTTCTCTCATCCAAATAATCTGTATAAATCTATGCAATTTTTTATTTTTTTGCTTGCTTTCTGTCTTCTCCCCCGACCCCCACCTACACTGCCTGCATAGGTCTGCAGTGAGCAGCTCACACAGAACGGGGCTGAGTGGAGAGATTCTTTCTTACACGGTGCAATGGCAGAACCTTCCACTGGGGGTCTCCATTTAGAACATGTGACTCAGGATTCTTGAGGGCTTTCTTTTTTTCTTTTCTTTTCCTTTTTTTTTTTTTAAGACTCCTTTTGGTTCCATTCAAGAAAATGAATCTCTCTCTGTACGCAGTAGGAGATGCCGCTTGTAAGGCCATTTAGCTAACCAGAGAATCCAGCCGTCCTCAACAATGACGATCATAATAATAAAATAATTAAAATAATGAAATAATCAATAACTTTTATGGAGTGCTGTGTGACAGGCACACAACTAAGCACTTTTACATGGATTATCACATTTAATCCCCCACAAAAGGCCTCCAGGGAGTTGATATTAATGGCTTCATTCTCAGATGCGGGATCCGAGGCGTAGGTGGGAAAGCTGATATTTAAAACCAGACACTCTCCCTCCAGCACCGACACTTATGAGCACTGTCCGGCTCCTTCCTGTCATCCTCCCCTCCTTGCTGTGCAGGCCCAGGGCTGATTCTGCCTGATTTACGGAGACCTCTGCTGGGCTTTCACTGTGGAAGAGCAGCTCCTCTCATCCTAGTGGTCCTTCCCTCTTCTTTTAAAGGTAGAACCCATTCATCAAAGAGGGAAAAAGAGTTCGGGAGATCTGTCAACTCTGAAGCTCTTCCTGATTTGATTGTTCCATCATTAAGATTGTGTTTAATGAATGACACCAAACCAAGAGGCTGCTGGACTTGGGGAGGAGGAGGGAGAGGAAAGAGAATGAGTCCAGGGAGAATTGTCGTCAGCACTGAGAATGATGGAGTGTGCTTCTCTGCAGCCAGTTCCAATCCCCAAATCCCTGTTGTGCCGAGGGCCTCTCCAACTAACAGAGGAAATGCAGTCACTGCCCGGCACCGTATTAAAGATTTATACACCCCGCACCACTGCTTTTGTTCACTTGCGGGGCCTGGGCATGTTAATAAAGGAATTTCAGGGAGTGAGGTCCTGCCTTGCCATGCTGTTTGGCTCAGTGCAGTGAGGGCTGCTTCATAAATCAAAAGGATTCAGAGCTTTACAACCTTCCTGAGCTCTGAGATGGGGTGCGTGTGTGCATGTGTGTGTGTGTGTGTGTGTGTGTTTAATCAGATTCACTTAGAGACGTTTTCATTGCCTTTTTCTGTAAAGAATGAAAGAGGGAGGGGATGTGATCTATCTCAGGTGTTTCAGGCTTGGTTGGTTTGTTTCATGGTGGCATCACGGCCCTATTTGTTTCCATTTGGTGTTTATGCTTTATGGTGTTGTCTGAGAAAATGGGCTGAAACTATTTTATTAGCATAAAGAGATGCAGGTCACATTAGAATCCCCATAGCATCAAAAGCTACGGACAAGGGAGAGGCGGACTTTCCTGTAAGCCGAATCACCATTTGTTCTCTGCAGGTCAACAGGAGCTTCTTGTGCTCTTTAAACAATGGGATGTTTTGAGGCCTTTAAAAAATTATTATTATTATTATTTCAATTACTCACTGAAAAAAAGAACACTGCTTTGTTTTGAAGAGGAATGAGGACATTTATTTTCTGGATTGAGAATTCAGGATCTAGGAAACTTTCTTCTCTCTAGTAAGCCATAGAAAGCTCTAATTTTAACCTCAGCTTTTTTTTCTTTTTTCTCATTGGAAGAAAATAATGATATAATCACATATTTCATTTGGAGACCTCAATCCCTCTTTTAAGATATCAGCAGAGAAAAGCTCTGGGTTTGTTGTGGTGGTTATTTTGTGTTTTTTTTTTTTTTTTTGGATTGCACTTGTGTTCTCTTAATTACATTATGCCTTCATTTTGTGTATAGTTAACATTTCTTTTCCTATAGAACTGAGACCTGAAAACCAACATAAGACTGAGTGGGAGTTTGAGGGGGAAAAGAGACTATTTAGAAAATTAGAATGATACTTTAAATATTCTAGTCAACAGGATTATTTTTGTCTAAGATGAAACTTTGATTTTAGGAAATACTCTTGACTTAAAGAAAAAAGATACGTAAGGCTTTTAGAAAATAAACGTGTCAATTTAGTAGAATTCCTAAATGAATGCAAAGGCAAATGAATAACGCCCTACTCTACCCCCCAAAGCCAAGGCTTAAGTTTTTTTTTTTTTTAGTAAATATGAAAATTTTGGCTGTTTCTTATTATAACAACATTTATGCCTATGAAAAATTTTTTTTCAAGCTGTCCAGCGTGCTAGTCAGTAGTAATGACATTGAAACAGATATTCACTGGAAAAGGCTGCCTTTTACAATCTTCCTGAAAAGTGGAGAGCAGAATGTGCATATTTGCATAAGTAAATAAAGAATGTTACAACGTTTTTTCATCACAGGAAATATGATACAGCACTGCAGACTCAGAAAGCAGGTGTCCAGCAAAGGCAGTTTACATTTATATTATACTGATTTTTGTGTTTGTTTTTGTCCTCTGTTATATGAATCCGTGAGTGTCTCATTGTCTTTAATTATGTCTACAAGGCACAAGGCAGCAGTCAACATCTGCTCTATTGTTTACTTGGTTTACATATAGCTTTGATGGGTTATTAAACAATCTATTTTTCAAACCCAAAACAGAGAAACCAGCCGAACTCATATTACGGCATTTTGTAAAGACCCATTATGCAATTAGCACTTGGGATTTGTGCAAAGCTGGTGATTCACCCAAATAAACATCCTTTTATTCTGATAGCTCTTCTTGGCTTTGCGAAAAATATCAATTTCCAAAAAAATAAAATAAAATCACATTTCCTCCTTAATCGTGTAGCATGCCAAGAGGATGATGTGTTAATATGAGGGATGGATCCTTCACTTTTCATAGCAGAGAAAAAGCAACTTTCCAAAATAAAGATGTGTTTAACTCAAGCCAGCAATTACTATATTAAATAAGACAACTATCTCCTTACACATAAGACAGACTTTTGAGAGTTTATATGATACTACTGGAGAAGGGAAATGCTGTGTTTTTAACCATTTGTATAATGTTCCTTATACTCCATGATCTATTTATGAAAGACTTTATCCGGTCATCTATAGCAAAGCAGGTGAGGTCTGTACTGATTCAATCACTTCAAACCTCATCCTCTCACTTAAATCTATGGTTAATAATTAATTCACTCCCTCATTCATTCAGCACATTTGTGTAGCCTCTGCTCTGTCTCAGAAACCAGGTTAGTCACCGAGGATACATAGACAAGAAAAGCAACTTTGTTTTCCTTCACGGAAGTAAGTTACAAGCTTTGGAGAGGCAGATGATGGTCCCCAGTCCACAGGAAATAGTAAGGGCTGGATTCAGGGGCGAGGGACGTTCTCTCTGTGGAAGGGACATTGAGGCCGAGATGAGGTAGGAGGTGGGCAGAGAGGCGGGATCAGGGTGGAAGAGACTCTTCCCACCAAGGCAAAGAGTGTGTGTCATGACAGTCACATGCCTGTGCGTTGTCAGGGAACCAGACAAATGACAGAAGGGCCAGGGAGCCAGTTTGAGAGGGACAGAGGAGCAGAGGAGGGCCAGACACCACTGGGGTTTGCAGGCACCGATAGGAGGGTGGGACTTTATTGCAAAAGGGAGAAAGAGAAAAAAATAGCACCCAGGGACTTTATGCAAGAGACAACTACGATCGTTTTTTAGCCCTTTAAATAGACCAGTTTGGCTGTTCTGCAGAGAACACATTACATTAGAGAGGGGACAAGACTGAAGGTGGCGGCGGTGTCAGGTAGGACCCATTGGGATAATGGAAGCGTGACATGACGGTCACGTGCACTGGGAGCAGACAGAAGAGAAGAGCAGGGCTGAACGTTTTGAACACCAAGCCTGATGCCCAGCCCCTCGGTGTTGTTCCGTCAAAGGGGAAGAATCGCAGTGCTTTGGAGGCAGGCGTTGGAAGCAGAGTCACGTGGACAAGGTTTGCTCCAGCTTGGCAGGGTGATCTCTCACGTCTTCACGACGGCTTGTAATGTGGAGGGCGAGGAGTGGGGGACCAGTCTGATGAAAGGCCCCGTGGGCCGCGCCTCCATCCCCTGCCTCTTGCTGTGGGAGCGCAGGAGTTAAATGCATTCATCTTCACATTGGTGCCAGGCAGGACTGGCTTTGAGTTTTAGTTGGAAATCTTACTGGCCTCTGGATGGCTATGTGGGCACGTTTCTCAGCGTCCTTGAAGTTTCATTTCCAGATTTTTGAAGTAGAGGTCATGCAGGATCAGTAACGCGGTGTTGTCGAGAGGATGGCATGAGATAGTTTGTATGGCACCTAGCACAGTACCCCGAAATGGGAAGAGCTCAGTGAATACTTTCATTCTAGGTTCTGGTGCCAGTGCTGCCAATGGTGATGGTGGCGGTGATGGTGGCGGTGATGGTAGTGATGGTGGTGATGGTGGTGATGGTGGCAGTGATGGTGATGATGATGGTAGTGATGGT
>CAUYRT010054013.1:0-62208 GCA_963574885.1 Lepilemur ruficaudatus
AGAACACATGAGAGAGAGACAGGCCACCGCAAAGCAGACACCAGGGTAGAGAACTCACCCAAGTCAAGTGAGTCTGTTCACACTCGTTGGCTAGGAACACCCTCAGCTGGGTCTAAGGCTCACAGGCTGAGCGCTGAACATGTGTCCTGCGTCCTACACACTCCCGCAGGCTCCAGGTGTACTGAGTCTGAAGTGCTACTCCAGAGCAGCATTGTCCTACGGAGCTTTCCAAGAGGACAAAAGTGTCTGTGTCTGCGCTGTCCACTACAGTAGCCATGTGGCAGCTACATGCTTAAAATATGGTGAGATGGAGAAATGGAATTTTTACTTTTTTTTTAAATGAAAATATTAAACTAAAATTAAATAGCTACACGTGGCTGGTGGCTACTGTACTGGACAGCACAGCTCCACACTAAGACTCTGGAGTAGCCATGCCTTCTAACACGTGAGTTCTGAGCACAGAGCAGGCAGTAATAGTTCTGTTTTAAAAACTTATTTAATTTTTAAATAAGTAACACTTTGATTACTGGTTGGAAGTTTAATACTCCAACACACATATATACAAGTTGAAAGGGAAATTTTCACTGTGAGCATGTGTGTGCATATTCACTATAGTGAAAAGTCTTTCTTCCAACCTACCTCTGTTTTTCCCAAATCTCCCCTAGTGTCTGAATTCACTGTTATTAGTTTTTTTGTATATCTTTCCAGAACATTTTTATGCCTACATAAGCAAATGCAAATACAGACACCTCCCCCCACTTCAATCCACAGAAACAAGCACATAAGAGACACTTTGTTCCCTACCTTACTTTGTTCACTTAACAATTTATACTAAAGATTATTCTTCAGAAGTAGTTTCTCATTCTTAAATTGATTGTACTAGCTCATTACTAATGGACATGTAGGCTGTTTCAATCCTTTGCAGTCCTGCAAGAATGTAAACTATACAAAGCAGATGATTTTTCACTACTTTATTCAAAGGATGTACACCAGGTATTTAACAGTGTCTGGCACACAGTGGGTGCTCAGTATATACTTGTTGAATGAAAGAACGAAGAAGGGAGATTATTATAAATAACATCATAATAAATAATATTATGTATTGGCAAGTGTGTTTGCCTGTAGGGTAAATTCCTAAAATGGAATTGCTGAGTCAAAAGGTATGTGCATTCTTAATTTCTATAGATATTGCCAAATTGTTCTCCACAAACATCACCGATATATACTCTCTCCAGCAATGCCGGAGAGTAGACACTTGACATTTCTGTCTGACTACAGACTCAAGAGCCTGAAAAAATCTTTGGAAGGTCACCCAGTCCCTTCTCCTGTCCTCATAAAATCAGCAATGTTACTGCTGAGTGATCTTAGCTAGATCCTTTGATCCTTTCATAAAGAAAGAACTACAGCTGAGAGAAGGTGGACTAGAACTCCACATATTCTTAAATATCCAGTCGTCTCTCTCATATATTTGTCAATCTCTCTGGGCAGGATCATCTCAAAATTGAAATTCCTAATGTTCAGAATTCCCAGAATCATTTAAAAATAACCTTAGTCTAAAAGTAGAATCCATTTTGTTCAATAAAAAATACAGTTCCTAATTATCAAGTACAAGGTCAAACGGAGGTAAAGGTGGTCATAAAGAGGAAATTAACTGGGAAAGTGGTATGTCTGATAGTTTGCTATTCTGGTGGCCGCACTGAACCATGCTTCCTGGGATTCACACCCTTGTATGGCCCCACCCCTTAAATGTAGGTGGGGCCTGTGACTTGCTTTAACCAATGGGATGCACTGGCAGTAATGCTGTGAGTAAAGAAGCCACCATGGGTGTTCCAACACCCTAGCTGAGCCCAGTCCTTAGTGGAGCTTGATCAGAACAGCTACATGTGTAAGTGATCTGGTACGTTGCCTGACACGGCACCACCTGGAGTAGATGAACCACCCAGCTGAGCCCTGCCCAAATTTCAGGACCACAAAATCATAATCAATAAGATGGTGGTTGTTTTTAAGGCATTAAGTTTTAGGGTAGTTTATGACACAACGACAGATAACCAAAATAGAATACATGGGTTCGGGAATAACGTTAAGAGATGAGAGAATAAATGAAATTAGTTAAAGCAGAATGAAAAAAGTTTCTTTGGTTTTTATATTTATGAATAGCCAAAATTTAAGACTAGATATAAATTAAAGTCCTATTCTACTTCTCCCAACCTCTTCCAATCTTTTCAGTATTTCTAATGAATAATTCTGTCTTAGCAGGTACTTCTTCCTTCCAGCAACTTTTATTATCCCAGGTTTCAAAGTAAATACTTGAAATAAGTAGTCATCATTTGAAATATGGCATTTATTTCTTGATGGGAGAGAGAAGTCTGAGAGCTCCCAGTTAAAATTCATCAGGGTGAAAATGTTAGTCTGTGATTACAGAATCAGAACTATTCATTATAGCTATTCAGAGAATCTTCTTTATGAGTTTAATGACATAAGCATATTATATTGAATTATTATGGTGCTGCATCAACTGGATTCATAAATTTAATATACTCAGTCTGGTTCACATATTCTAATAAAATCCAGCAAGCTTTAAAAATTTTATCAGAAATGTACGTTTAAAGTCCATGTGATGTGCAATTTTTACAGGTTGGTGTTCTTGCTCGGGGTACTAAGTAGCTTCAGCGATCATGATGACCCAGCCTGGCAGACCAGCAAGCTTCCGGTGAAACCTCACAAACAGCCAATTCACATCAGAAAGACCAAGACCTGCATTTCTCCAGAGCGCAAGGCAAAACCATCGAGGGGAAGAGAGGAATTGAGTTTATCATGCTCCTGTGAACTGGAAGTAAGGGCGCATCTCAGCTGCAAGGCAGGAGGCAAATAGCTTCCATATCATCTGACAGGTGCCATTCAACTTCACCTGGTTGAAGCAAAAAATGGGAGGATGCTAGGGGATGAGCCCAGCACCAGGGTCTCTGACTTGCTGATACCGTTGGTTGTAGGTAAGGGACTGGTAATAAGCTCAATATAGACGCACTGTGACTCAGCTTCTTCAGCACTAGGGAGAACCCCAGAAGAGAGCCCAGGAAGGGCATTGTGGCTGGTTTGCACTCTACTTTAGCACTGTGAGTGAGCTCCTTGGGCACTCAGTCCTATGCAGCTACAGGCTGGGCACAAGGACATCACAGTACTGGGGGCTTGAAGTAAGCCCCTTAACTCCTCTGCACCTCAGTTTCCTTCTCATTGCTTATGGTATTTTCTTTTTGAGATTAGAAGATTAAACGAACTACTGTCTGTAAAGTGCTTGGGACAGGGTCCAAGTCACAGTATGTACTTAATAAGCACAGATGCTCCTGGACTTATGATGGAGTTACAGCCCAATAAACCCCTCATAAATTGAAAACGTTGTAAGTCAAAAATGCATTTAATGTACCTAACCTACCAAATATCATAGCTTAGCCTAGCTTACCTTAAATGTGCTCAGAATGCTTTTATTAGTCTATAGTTCAGCAAAATCATCTACTGCTAAGTGTTGAATATCTCATGAACTGAAAGTGAAAAACAGAATAGTCGTAAGGGTACAATTTCTGCAAACGTGGATTGCTTTCACACCATCATAAAGTTGAAAAATTGTAAGTCAAACCATTATTAAGTCAGGAACCGTCTGTAGTTGATATTATCTGTATAGCTTTGTCCTCAGGGAGTTCACAGAGAGTTAATATGTTAACAGGGAGTTAATATGTTAATTTTCTCCTCTTTCAGATGTTTGGAAACACATGGGCTTAAAATGTGGAAGTGTTTAACTTTAGCATTTTCCCCTTCAAAGGACAGTAAAAGAGAACAAGAATTTGGAATGGCTTTTTCCTCAAATCACTTCACATCAGATATTGGCAGATTCTTTATTTCAAGAGTTGCTTTAAAGCAAAGGAGTTAACATGTCTTCAAAATGGGGAATCACATTCAAAAATAACTTGGAAATCTAACACATACCAGGCAAATTAATTATCCCCTCAAAGCTTATTTTAAGGTACATTTTAGATGTTTAGATTCTGAAAAACAAAAACCAAAAAACTATATTATTTTCTTTTTTCTTTTTTTTTTTTTTTTTGAGACAGAGTCTCACTGTGTTGCTCGGGCTAGAGTGAGTGCCATGGCATGAGCCCAGCTCACAGCAACCTCAAACTCCTGGGCTCAAGCAATCCTTCCGCCTCAGCCTCCCAAGTAGCTGGGACTACAGGCATGCGCCACCATGCCTGGCTCATTTTTTCTATATGTTTTTAGTTGGCCAAGTAAGTTCTTTCTATTTATAGTAGAGACTAGGTCTCGCTCTTGCTCAGGATGGTCTCGAACTCCTGACCTTGAGCAATCCGCCCGCCTCGGCCTCCCAAAGTGCTAGGATTACAGGCGTGAGCCACCACACTCGGCCTTATATTATTCTTTGTCTCTAAACTCAAGGTTCCTTCCTGCACTGTATAAACCTTTGGAGATGTCTGACGTCTTTAGATATAATGACTGCTCCAAATGGCCAATATGACTGACACAGATTTTCAAATGAGAATCTTGCTGTGTTGCACCTCTTGGCTATATCGTACTTAAACTCAAATTCAAAAAATAGGGTCCTAAAAACTCCAGGATCAAGAAGTGGTTGCAAATTATTTAATGGCATCCCAAAGTCTCCCTTTGAGTGCAACCCCAGAATTGAATGCAGTGCTAATGCCTTAGGAACACCGAAGGGCTTTATTGTATTCCTCTCCACCAGCCGTGGCTGTGGTTGAACAGAGCAAGCCTTCCCTTTAATATCTGACCTAAGGTAGTTCGTATATTGATGGCAAATTTCCTTTAGTTAAAATTCAGCTGGCTTTGGACTAGGCTGTCTGAATGACACTGAGTCTCTGAATTCAGGGCAAGAGGGTAAGCTTTTGAGACTCTAGGAGTGAAGATTTGCCACTCGTTTTTTTTGTTCTTCAGATGAAGGGCTCCTGAGGATCCTGGTGGGACTATTTGCCTTGCAGATTACCCTCTTGCTTTGGGAGTTATTCCTCAGGGTCAAGACACTGCTCTATGTCCCCCAGAGGGAAGCTATGGCCAGGCCCCAGGTGTGATGAGGACTGTGGCCCCCAGTGGTGGGGCTGTGACCCCACCCCATGAAGGGGATTAGCTGGGGATTTCGATTATATGCACCAATGATCCCCTTCACTGGGAATGACTGTATCAGGGATGATGAAGGCAGCGAGAAAAGCCTGCTCAAAACTTCTGTAATGCTACAACTCTGACTCTAAAAAAGAATGGGGTAAATAAAGAATAAAGAATAAATAAAGAAATAAAGAATTCATTTTCCAAAACAGATATTATATACCAAATTAAGAAACTAAGTTAAAAAAAAAAAACATATACATTGAATGCATATACATCCAGCACAGTACTTTTCTGATAAAAGACATTATTCATTAAACGAATGATGCAATGAATGGCTATTAGGCAATAAGCATGGGCTTCCTTTCCTTAGGACCTAACTTGTAGCAAAATTTTATCAGTTTACATTATCTCTTTTCTCCTGAGCAAGGGAAGTTTAGAAGGAAGTCTATCAAATCTTAATTTGTGCTTCAAAGCCAAACTTCAGAAACTCTTAAAACTGTCCTGGCCATCTCTTAAAATGTGAGAAGTTGCTGCAGATGGGAAATGAAGAATGTTGCTAATTAGGCAGCTGATTAAACATGTGCTTCCTTGGACACACGTGTCTGGCCATGTTAAATACCAAATAAGCCCCAAACCTATGTAAGCATCAGCCTTTCAGTTGTCAAAACTTTTAGCACCAGTGACTATTTTCAGCTGAAATGCTGTGAAAGTAGTACAATAAAAAGTATTTGCAAAATATGGATAGAAAAAAGATGTTTCAGATCAAAGGAAATCTCATCAGTTAGGGGATCCTGGAGAAGGCTATGAGGCCATTTACATAATCTAAAAAAATAACGGGCCAATTGGGGCTAAGTTGACATCCACAGTTTCTGCAACAAGGAGACTGTCTTTCAAAGAAAGAAATGTCAGTGTATATTGACTGACCTATTACTTGAATATGCCCAGATTCTTTCAAATAAGAGAAATGCAAATATTTAATAATATGCATTTCTGTGAATTAGAAGATAAACACTATAATGAAAAGGAAAAGTCAACATATACCAAGAAGCATAAATATTCCCAAACTCTGGAGATATTGGGGGCAGAAGCAGCCCTCCTATTGCTCACAGCATTTATCCAGAGAGCTGTGAAATACAAACCCTAGGATCCATCAGGACTGTGTTTCTAGCTGGCTAAAAAATCCACTGAGAAAAAGGCGATGGCTTCGTGTTCTACCTTTTTCAACCTTGATTAGCAATCGATTTCTTGATTCCAATGTGTGTTTCTTAATTTTACTTATAAATAATATGAAGCAGGTGATCTCAATTAGAAAGAAGATTAGGCAAAGTCTTAATTTTCTTTTTCTTGAAAATATATATATATTTTTTTGGTTGCCTGGAATGAAAATTACATATGTAAATGTAAATGCACTGGAGGGAATTGCTGGGAACAGAAATAAGTATATCTAAAAATGGATGGGAGCTTTACACAGGCAAACAATAAAGGTAAAAAGTTGTGTGGAATTGGAACAAACGGATATTCTTACCCATTTTTCCCCCTAAATGTTGTCTCAAAGGTTCACACCATATGCTGTGATTTATTAATATTATGGAACCTAAGTGACACACATAGAAGAAAAAAGGATTGTCAGGGGGAAAAAAGTAGCTAGCTGGATTCTGGAATAAAGACGCAGTTCACAAAGCAACAAAGGACAGCATGAGCTTCACTGGGAAAGACTATTGCAAGAGCCTTTTACCTAAGAAAAGCAGAATTTATTTGGAAAACAAATCTGGATAAATGGAGTTAGGGGAACTGAAGCATCTATGAGAAAGTTGAATACAAACTGGGAAGGGCTTCATAAAAGAGAAAGGATGATTCCCAAATGTTGATATAAATAACGAGCAGAGAACTTAGAGGAGATGGGACAGAGAGAGACAGTGGTTCTTAAAATACAGGAATGTGCAAGAAGAATTTTAAACATGTTTTCTGGGCCATTGCAACAAAGAAAATATATGAAAAAGAACTGTGCTGACATCAATAGAAATAAACAAAATCGGCTATTTCAGGAAGCAAGGAATGAGGCCTGTAGGTTTATAACAACACTAAAAGACGCAAAAGTAACAAGCAGAATGCTAAACAAGCCGAGAATGAAATCAGGTGACCACATAGTGCAGTTCCTCCCAAGCGATCTGCAGAGAAGAACCAGCTGATTGACTGACGGGGGCTGGGGTTGGGGGAAGACAGAGATAGAAAATGGAAGAGACTGGAAAATGATAGGACCAGACCAGGAAATTCGAAACTGAACAGATGCAATTCCAGAAACAACAGAAAAAAACCTCAAGAAAGGCAATCATTCAGAAAACTTCCCAGAAACGAAAGATATGACAGAGATTGATAGAGCCCATGGAGCATCCAGAAGAACTGACGGGCTGCTTACCACAGCAGAATTCTCAAGGTTCAGGACGTAGAGAACAGAAAAGCGGCCCCGCAAGCTTCTGGCAGGGGAGAGGGAAAGGATACGCCACATACTGAGGATCGACAATCCACGTGGCTTTGGACTGCATAGCAGCAGCCCTGGAGTGAGAAGACAAGGAGAAAACTCTTTCAAATTCTGGAAGAAAATGGTTTCCAAATAACATTTTATATCCAACCAGTGAGTGGGTAAACGAAGGAATCTTGAGTCATGTTTCTTGAAATTTACCTCTTACACATCCTTGTCTCAGGAATCTATGGGAGATGCACTTCATCTCAACAGAGTAAATCCAGACAGACAAGAGGTGCGGGAAGCAGGGGAAGCAACTCAGGAAAAAGCAAAGGGTGACGGAGAAGGGAGATGGAGGAGGAGAAGGGAGTCATCGTGTGACAGGAAAGATTTCTGCAAGGAGGCTACATTCGGGAACTATCTGGTGGTCCAGATGTTTGAGAAGAGATTTATACAACTGACCAAGAATCTGAAGTTGAATTATTGACGAGCACGTCATAAACTAAGCAGGTGGACAAGCTGAGCTCACCACAGCCCTGACGCAGCCCGTGGGAAGATTCTGCAGGGACGCAAGCGCCCCTACGTGTTTGTGGGGGCGCATCCCCCGTCCACAGTGGGATGTTCGTAGATAGCACCTAAAGTTTTAAAACAAAAATATGAGAAAGAATTCCCCAGTTGCTGCTGGGGAAGAGGAAGTGGAGGGTATGACCAGAGGGCAGGGGACTGCTTTTCAGAAAAGCTTGATAAAACCAGATGAGCGTATCCATAATTGACATTGATTCTTTTAAAAAAAGTTTCAAAAACTGCATAAACAAAATAGCAATAGGTTCATACACACACATACGCACACACGTGCAAAAAATGATCGGAAAGGATATACACTGAACCCAAAAGGGCACGTACCCCTGAGCAAGTGACTCGGTTTGAAATCCTCTGAAAGCAGAGCCTGAGGCAGTTTATTTAGGAGTGATTCTGGGAACAAGGGAGAAAAGTCACAAGAGGGTAGTGTTGGGGTGGTTGCTACTGTGGGCAGCGGGCCAACCTCTGAGAACCATGTAGCATATGCTTCTGAATTGTCCCCATGAAGGATGAGAGGTGGCACATTCATCCAAAGACTGTCATTCCCCCCTTGTTTGAGAATGACCTCAGGGGCCTCACCTCCCCAGCCTTCTGGACTGATAGGTCAGGGCCCGAGGGGGCTGCCTCGGCTGCAGAGAAGGCTGACGGAGAAAAGCTGAGAGATCTGGAGGGCTGCTGCCACCACGCACAGAACTGTCCTCCAGGGCCAGGGCCAATGTCACAGATGGGGCAACAGCACAGAGGGTCTCATGGATGGGTCTGGGGCTGGTGGTGATTACAGGGGACCCTAGCTTTAGCCATGTAGAGGCGCCCTTGGCTTACTGGTACCTGCTAACCGCTGGAGAGCCACGACGCTGCAGGGGGTCGGGTCTTTTGCCCCGGGCTCCAGTTGCTCTGTTTCCTCCCCAGTATTATCACTTTGTCTTTAGCATCCAATTTCTGATGAGGACTTTTAATTCACAGCAAGCTTACTCATTATGTCCCAAAGGATAAAGAAGCATTTTTAGGAATTTAAAATGCAACTTTTACTACAACCTCAGGTGATAAGAACTCAGGTAAATGTGACTCATACCCTGAGCCTAAGCAAATCCATCATCAAAATGATTCCAGAGCGCCCAGAGAAGCTAAGAACAGCCCATAAACTCCCAATCTGCTCCGTCTTAGCTAGTTTCCACCAGGCAAGACTTGGGCACCTCCACGGTGAGCAAGCCGCGATGCCGCCGTGCACAGAGGTCTGCAGGGGGACAGGGCTATGCTGCCATCATTTCCAGGAACTTATTTTATGTTCACCACAAGAATGGACATGTATCTTAATTTATGCTATTGTTTAATAATTCTATCTATATAATTATATATAATATTGAATATCTATAATTGATATCTCTACACACATCTATAATCTATAAAGCTATAATCTACAGTAGTATACCGATACGTCTATAATTATATATAATCTATAGAAGCTTAAATCTACATTTATACTTATGTTTTATCTTATTTCACAACTACTAATATATATCATCGTGTGTCTCATCTTCCAAAGACTATTAGCCGGATTGACTGCATTTAAAAAAACTCAATTAGGGTCCTACAAGGCAATCCGGTCCGCCGATGGTGCCAGGTGGGCCGTCCATTTATTTACACACAGGATGAC
Source organism: Lepilemur ruficaudatus (assembly GCA_963574885.1). Taxonomy (NCBI): domain Eukaryota; kingdom Metazoa; phylum Chordata; class Mammalia; order Primates; family Lepilemuridae; genus Lepilemur; species Lepilemur ruficaudatus. Next base: position 9,819 of record CAUYRT010054013.1, read on the forward strand.
GTGTGTACTGGGAAAAAGAAGAAGTAACAGGTTCTGGCAGAAAGGAGCAACTACAACTGAATAAGCAATGGATGACCACTGGAGGGTAACGGTACAAACATGGTACTAACGTACCATGATTCAAAACGGTCACAAATTCCAAAACGATTTTAATAACTCAGGCGTCATCAGAAAGTGGCCAATGTCTTTTCCATCATCAGTCGTCGTGTCTCAAGTACGGCAATTCTTTCCCCTGCTTTTAGCTGTATTTCTGTCTGGCACTTCTCCCGGGGCCCGGGAGCTAATTAAGTACTTCGGTTTCCAAGCCCTTTCCTCACCCCTGTTGTGCCGCAGCATGAATGTGGACTGGGAGGGGCAGCAGAGAGAATAAGACAATATTAAAAGGGTATTTAATTGAGCAGAGTAAACAGCGAGGTCAATAGCAACTTGAAGCGAACAGCTGTCTCCAACCTGGGCACGTGAGCCACCTTCAGGTACCGGCAGCAGAGAAGCGAGCTTACGCAGGATGCTCCTTTTGCCTACGCCACTTGTGAGATCCGCTTCTGTTTCAGAGGCAATAAGACATTTAATGAAAGAAAACAAATAGCGGTGCCCGGCTGCATCTATGAGGAGAGCAGGAACAACCTTCTAGCTGTTTAACACTGCACTGTTCAGGCCTCATTTCATTTTGCTTTTAAAATTAACCAGGGAAATGAAAGATGTTCTATCCTGAACTCCACAAACAGAGCGTACAGAGCTCTGAGTCTGCCATCTTGGGCTGGTCTGTGTTACTCTCATCTGATGCTGTTTCCATAAATAGGAAAGAGTTGGAGAATCCCTGTTATGTACCTGCCAAGCCTCAAACACCTTGCAAATGAGCATGGGAGCTGGGGAGATGACAGATGTTACTAATTTAATGTTAGGGCTGAACATGAGGAGGGAATGTAATTGGGATTGATGTCAGAATATCAAAAGCCCAAGAAATGGAAAAATTACCACCACAGCTATATCTGGGGTGACTAGCAATGGCTTCTGTGATAGTTAATTTTATGTGTCAACTTGAGTGGCCATGGGGTGCCTAGATATTTGTTTGACATTATTCTGCTTGTGTTTATGAGGGTGTTTTTGAACGACATTAACATCTGAATAGGTAGAATGGGTACAGCAGATTACCCTCCCTAAGGAGGGTGGGCCTCATCCAATCAGGTGAGGGCCTGAATTGGCAGACTCTGGAGAGTAAGAGAGAATTACTCCTGTCTCACTACCTTGAGCTGGAACACTGGTCTTTTCCTGTCTTTGGACTTGAATTGAAACATCAGCTCTTCTTGAGTCTTGAGCCTGCTGGCTTTTGGACTGGAACCTATACCATCATCTCTCCTGGTTCTTGGTCCTTCACACTAAGATTGAACCTACACCATTGGCTGTCCTGGGTCCCTGGTTTGCCAGCTGCAGATCTTGGGACTTCTCCGCCTTCACAGTCACAAGTCAATTCTCTCTCTCTCTCTCTCTCTCTCTCTCTTTCATTTCCTAATGGTTTTGTTTTTCAGGAGAGGTTCAATAAAGTTTCCAAACCACAATTAGTGAAGTGGTAAAAAGCACTATTTCAATACTATGGATTATGTGTACAAATGTAAAGTTCACAAATATATTTGATAACAGATTTCACTGTCTTGTTAAGATTAATGTCCAGGGCCTTAGCTGTCCATACCAATTCCATCACTGTTCCCAGTTCTCATTCAATTGAGCAACAAGTCACCCTGATTCTACCTCCTGTAGATCTCTCCAATCTATTGACTTTTCTCATCTCAGCTGACATCGCACCCTAATCCAGGGAACAATCCTGTCTCACCTGGAAGATGGGAATAGCCCAGTCATTGCTCTTTCCGCCCCAGCTGCCCCTGCTCTCACCACTCTCTCCAGTGGTAAAACCTCATCCCTCCACTCCTTCGCTTACAACACTGCATTGGCTTTCCAGTGTCCTCTGGGTCAGCTCCAAAGCCATGGAGATGGCTCGAGGGACCCGGTGTTTCCTACCCTTTCTACCCCTACCCACCAATCTCACCTTCAAATAGTAGGTCCAGATTCCTGAGTCCCACTGTAGTCCGGCTGAAGCATAATATACTGGAACAAGGCTTGAGAATCTATAGTTTTCAAAAAGCTGCTCAAGATAATTTCAAAGATTGGCCAGAAAGGTTTGAGAAGCACTGCTTTGGCAATCATCTCCTCTGACCTCAGCAAAAGTAGTCATGACTATCCCTTCAGTGTTCCGAAGTGACTTCTTGCCTCTGCTCCGAAGGGACTGTGAGCTCTCTGAAGACGCGAACCATATGATTGCATGCAAGCCAGGCTCAGGCCAGGCATGGGAATTAGTCCTGAGCATGCTCAGTTACTGTCAGAGTCACTGCATCGCTTCAATAAAGACAGCAAAGACCTCAAAAGAGACACCACTGGACAGCAAGTGCTTCCTGTGAAATGTACCCACCTACAAAGTGTTCTTGCCAAAAAATCAAAGCTGAACCCAATCAAGCCTCTGGTTTTCAGAAAATGCAGGATTAGAGGGGCATCGTGAATGACAGATGCCATGGGGATGCACTTGGCAAAACCCAGACTATGAGGATTTCAACAGATAAATGACACGGTGTGCTCAAATAAATGGTGAGAGAAAAGAGAGAGGGCAATCTACAGACTGTAAGAAATTTAAAAGACATATCAGCCAATGCTATGTGTAAATATAATTTGGTCTTGATTCAAATACATATACTGAAAAAAATGAAAAAAAGTGGTATGGCCTGAACAGTGACTGGATATTTGTTTACATTGAGAGGTTAATTTGGGGTGTATGTTTGTCTGTGTTTGTGACGGTGGTTAAAGAGTCTTGCTTTTTTAGGATGTAGATACATCCTAAAATATCTACAGATGAAATGTTGTGCCTGGCATTTGCTTTGAAATAATCCTCTGTGTGTGTGTCTGTATAAATGAAACAAGATTGGTGGCATGCTGATTATATGTTGAAGCTGGGTGATGGGGGTTTTTGTGTTGGAGTTCATTACACTATTCTTGGTTTTGTATATGTTGTCATAAAAAATAAAGTAAAACAAGAAAGTATAGATCATTGGTTCTATATCATGGTATCCACAAGTCCCTTTAATTCAATAAGGTTTGTAAAGTTAGAGATGGTTGTATAACCCTTTGCATAGTAGAAATTTGCTAATATAACAGGACTGCATTCTTTGATTCTCAGAACTCTTTTAGCACCTGATATTAACAAATCCAACACTCTTAAGTAAAGGCAACTTGCTCTTTTGAGTCAGAAAAGGTTGCAAAGGATTTCCAAAGAAGGTCACTCTGTACCAAAGAGAACTAGCCATGTCGTAAAATGAAGATGTTCTCATTTTCATGGGAAATTCTAACCACATTTTGATACTAAATTAATGTGCTCATGTACTTCTAGCTCTGTGCACACTAACTTGACGGAAGATTATGTCAACTTTTCTCTCTGATAAAACTAAGGAGAATTTAGTTTTAGTACTTTAGAAAAGTAAGAGGTAGAAGCACGGGCAACCTATATTAGATTTTGTAAGTGATCCTTAAAGAAAAATCTTTTATGGATTAAAAGACTTAAATGTAAGGCATGAAACTATAAGAATCATAGAAGAAAATTTAGGAAGAACTTTTCCAGATACCGGCCTAGGCAAAGAATTCATGAAGAGGACCCCAATGGCAATTACAGCAACAACAAAAATAAATAAACGGGACTTGATTAAATTAAAAAGCTTCTGCACAGCTGAGGAAATGATCAACAGAGCAAAAAGAAAACCTACAGAATGGGAGAAAATATTTGCAATCTATATCCAATAAAAGGCAAATAACCAAAATCTACAAAGAACTCAAACAAATCAGCAAGAAAAAAAAAATCAAACAACCCCATTGAAAGTGGATAAAAGACATGAGCAGAAGCTTTTCAAAGGAAGATAGACAAATGGCCAATAAACATATGAAAAAATGCTCAACATCACTAATAGTCAGGGAAATGCAAATTAAAACCACAAGGAGATATCACCTTATCCCATTTAGGAATGCTTTTATTAATAAGTCCCAAACCAATAGATGCCGTGGACATGGAGAGAGAGGAACACTTATACGCTGTTGGTGGGACTGCAAATTAGTACAACCTCTATGGAAAACAATACGGAGATTCCTCAAAGAACTAAAACTAGACCCACCATTTGATCCAACAATCCCACTACTAGGTATTTGCTCAAAGGAAAAGAAGTCATCTTATCAAAAAGGCACCTGCACTCAAACATTCATTGCAGCACAATTCACAATTGCAAAGATACAGAATCAACCCAAGTGCCCATCAATTCAAAAGTGGATTAACAAAATGTGGTATATGTATACCGAGGAATACTACTCAGACATTAAAAGGGATGAATGAATGCCTTTCACAACAATTTGGAAAGAACTGGAGACCATTATCCTAAGCGAAGTATCTAAAGAATGGAAAAACAAACACAACATGTACTTGCTATTAAATTGGAACTAACCGTTGAGCACACGTGCACAGAGGGAAGTAAAACTCAGTGGAAATCAAGCAGGGGGAGTGGGGAGGAGGGGATGGGTGAAAACATACCTAACAGGTACAATGAACACTATCTGGGTGATGGGCACACTTATAATTCTGACTCAAACATTACAAAAGCTATCCATGTAACCAAAAACATTCACACCCCCATAATATTTTGAAATAAAAAAAGTAAATAAAAAATAAAGCAGGAAGCTTTTACAACTTATACTATAAACTCTGGGCATCCCTTTACTGTGAGAAAAAGAAAAGCAGCTGGAAACTGGCCTGACATCCACAACTAAGCCATAGTGTTCTGTGGACCATAAACGGTGTCAACCAGACAAGACTACTCTGTGACCATGAAGAAGCAAGATAAGAAAGAAAAAGAAGGGAAAGGGAAAGAAAGAAAAGAAAGGAAGGAAGAAAGCAAACAAGGAGGAAAAGACCATTCTATAACCACATCAGAACACAGACAAAATCATGAACATTGTACAAACCATGAATATGATGAAATACACCCTTATCCAGGCTAATATACTGCTACTTTATCATATTTTTTCTTTTTTATTGATATATCACAGTTATACATATTTTGGGGGTATACATGATATTTTGATACCCATATACAACGTAAATGATCAAATCAGGGTAACTGGGACATCCATCGCCTCAAACATTTATCTTTTCTTTGTGTTGGGAACAATACAATTCTTCTCTTCTAGCTATCTTGAAATACACTATAAATTACTGTTAACTATCATTTCTCTACTGTACTACCGGATATCAGAACTTATTTCTTCAATCTGGCTGTATTTTTGTACCCATTAACCACCTTCTCTTCAAAGGCCTGTCCCTTCCTTTTCCAGCTTCTGGCAAACAACATTCTACTCTACCTCCATGAAATCCATTTTTTTGGCTCCCATATATAAGTGAGAACATGTGTTATTTGTCTTTCTGTGCCTGGCTTATTTCACTTACCATATGACTTCCAGTTCCACCCATGTTGCTGTAAATAACAGGATTTCATTCCTTTTTATGGCTGAATAATATTCCATTTTGTATACATAACACATTTTCTTTATCCAATCATCCACTGATGAACACTTAGGCTGACTGCGTATCTTGACTTGTCAATCATCTTTTAAATCTCACCTCTTTCTTCCTGCTTTCTAGATAAGAATGATTAATACGCCCCATAATAGAATTACCTCCAGCATCCAATCAAGAGCAAAAGCCCTGCTTTCTTGTACTTGCCTCAAAATTACCTAACACAAGCCCAAATCCTCTAATAACTTCTTTTTAACACCTTCTTACGCACAGGATCCTATTGTTCCATGGTCTATGTTCTTTTGTTGTAGTGAGTCCATAAATCTAACATCCTTCAAACACAGGTGCATTCCTGGAGGTTTTTAGCTGAAATGCACTGAAACACCTATTTTTTTTCCTCCCACAGGCAGAAACCCAGGGGACTCAACAGGTCACTCGGGGACTCCACTGCAGGCAGTCTTACAGTCACTGACCTGGTAGACATGCAAAGAGAACTGACCAGCTGTAAATAACACCTAAGTGAACACAGAGAAACTGTGCTCTTTTCATAATGACCCTAGGCCCTCTAATCTTTTTCACATTGGACAATAGCTCTATCATGATTAAATCCTTCAGAAAGCCATTTCTACTTTTCAGATCACAATTTTATCGGTTGAAAGGAAGAATAGCATTGCAGCTACGGTCCGCAGCCCCTGGGCCATGGGCCGTGCTGGTCCATAGCCTGTTACAAACTGGGCCAGGCATCGCCACCTGAGCTCCACCTTCCCTCCTCCTCCTCATCCCCAGTCCTTGGAAAAATTGTCTTCCATGAAACTGGTCCCTGGTGCCAAATGTCAGGTACTGCTGCACAGCAGGAGAGTTCTAATGAATACTAAGATCATTTTATTGTCTTTGCTCTCAGAAACTTATTTTGCAAATAAATGTGGCAAACTGAGAAACTCATACTGTTACACTTTATGATTGCTAGGGGTGGTGCTGCTCTTTCGCCCTTCCTTGGCTCTTAGACCAAAAATGTAGCATAAGGCTCCATCATCATCACCATCCCCACCCCCATCATCACTATCTTCACAGCACCAACCAACATTTTTGAGTGCTTTTGTTTGTGCCAGATTTCATGTTATGTATATGATCTCAATTAATCCTCAATATAACTCTAATAAAATACTATTATTATCCTCATTTTTCAGACAGAGAAACCAAAGCAGTGACATTACACAACTCCAAAGGCACAGAACTAGGATTCAGGACTGGGTTAATCTGCTCCAAGGCCCCATTCCCAGCTTCCACATTCCTTTAGATCCATATCTCAATAATGCTTTAGGCTAAGGAGATGAAAATGGGGAAGAAAGACGTAGCTTTGGGCTGCTGCCTGCTCCAGTTTTCTACGAAGTTTGCAAAAAAAATTTCCTAGAAATTTTTCAGGTTATTTCCAAACGTGGTTGTATTATTCTGGAAAACTTTACGGTTTTAGAGGATTTCATTTGTTTTCATTAATTACAGTTACTCCTTGAAATGATGGATTAAAATGATTAGTAGAAATGTTTCTAAGGAGATAATAACATTCTCTGAAATTAGTAACCCAAAATGCACCTCTCACTAATGAACAAAAATAAAACAAAACAGAAAACTCATTAATTTGGGGCTAATTTGGGCAGATTTTCTGATAATTCAGTAAAGGTGAAGCATGTGTGAAGTATCACGGGAGACTAAGAATTGAGTAAGACTGTTGACTCTGCTGCCTTCAAGTACTTAGCACAATAGGGGCGATTTGAGACATAAACACCTTTTGATATAAGCAAGAAAGTGACAGGAGTCTTACAGAAGGAGAGGGGAGATTTCACGGATGTTCCAGAATAGTCTAGCCAAAGTATGGCCCGTATTTCAGACACTTTTATCGCAATTTAACAGAGTAATTTTATGTCTGTTCAATCTACGTATAATAAAAAAAGAATTGCATTTGTCTTTTGTATATCCTTGGATGTCATTTTTCTAGTAATCGTCAGTGTACAACGGTACTCATATGTGATGGAATGTAAGTACTAGTCCTTCACCACTGACAGTTTTAGAAACAGTGTGTTCTAGAGCCATGTGGCTCAAAACTTGAGGTGTTTCAGGCCTATTGTTAATAAATACCATACACCACATCTATTAGAGCTCAGTTTGATATCCATTTGGATATACATATTAATAGACTACATATGTGTATATATAAGTATGTATGTTTTATATACTACATATCATATTTAAAGTCATAAAAATCTCTTTAAAGACATTCTGAGTTTATATTCTTCAGTAATTCATGAAGATGCCCTTTTTTATACTTTGGTGAATTTGAGATATTCTCAAAATAAATATGCATGAGAACAATGTGACATCTCATAAATAAACAAAGCCGTAAGCAACTGAGATTCAGAACCTTTTATTACCCGTGAATATTTAAAATCAACAATCACAATAAACATCTTTCCTTAAGCAAACAAAAATAGTAAAAGATTATAAATAAACACCATCCTAATGCCACGGTCAGTCAAGAGAGGAGGAAAAGGGCCTGTGTTGCTAACTAGAGTTTCCTCCGTTCTAGAACACTGCTTGGCAGTAGGGCATTTCTTTACAAGAAGAACCAGCAGCGTTTCAGGCTTAGAGTGTGCTAATTAAGAGAAGGGGCTTGTTCTGAAAGACACCTGAGTGCGAACTGAGGCTCTGCCACTTACTAGCTTCATGACCTTCTTTATCCTCCCCAAGACACATTTCCTCACCTGAAAAATGCAGATAATAAGGGAACTCACCTCGCAAGTGGCTGTGAGGGGTAAACAACTTATTATAAGCATTTTCCACTCATGCTTGGCACCTCGCAAACACCAGGTACATGTGAGAAAGCAGGCATTATGGAGAAGCATATGAAATTACTGATATTCCAGCATTTCTGACCTATAACAATGGCCGCTTCTTATGGCTCAACCTAATAGTCATGGTATCTGGCTTCGAATACAGTAAAAAACACCTTTTGCTCTAAATAACTTATCAAGCAGAGACTGAGTGTATTCTTTCCCTGTTACCTCTGCTGCTTTATCTGTCAACACATGTCTCCTGGGCAGTTGTGAGGGCTGCAGGAAGGGCTGTCTGGAGCCTGGGAAGCATGTCACACAGAGGTGAGCTGTCAGCAGCAGTCTCTGCCTGCCTGAGGGCAGGGTCTGCTCACAGCACACCCAGTTGCACTGAATGTGTTCCAGCTGGGCCAGGAAGGCAGCAAGGAGGAAATCCACCGAGTTAGAAATCTGCAAAGATTCTGTAGCTCTTTGTGAACCAAAGTGCTAGGGAGCATTTGAGCATGAGATGTGAAGCAATTATGGGCCAGACTCTGCAAATACTGGCTCCAGCTATAATCAGAGGTGGCCAGGTTAACTGTAGGGGTGAAGCCAATACAAGCTTATCAATAAAAGTTGGTGCCTAAAAGCCAATTTACACACCTCCACTTAACCTGTCATGTTCTTACTCCTGCCTTTTACGGTGCAGTATGTTAAATGCTACAGGTTCCAGCTCTGACACCAGTACCACCACCACCACCACCACCACCAGACATATAACTAACATTCCTCTCTCCAAGGTTAGAAAACTAATCTCTAAAACTTATCACAACAGTTGGAAATTTCTGTTCCTACCCACCATTTTGAAAAATAATTATTCTAACAGCCTTAACTTTTATAACTTGAAAAGTACCAAAATGTGTCTATGTCTTTAATGTGAAAACATTTTATACTTTTTGCTGATAAACTCAAACACAAGGTCCAAATTTTGGAAATACTTCAATATAAAGGAAAATCAAAACACAACTGAGGCCAGGCGTGGTGGCTTGCGCCTATAATCTCAGCACTTTGGGACACCCAGGCGGGAGGATCCAGGAGTTTTTGAGACCAGCCTGGGCAACACAGAGAGATCCCATTTCTACAAAACATTAAAATATTAGCTAGGTGTGGTAGTGCACACCTGTAGTCCTAGCTACTTGGGAGGCTGAGGCAGGAGGATCGCTTGAGCCTTGGTGTTCGATGTTATAGTGAGCTGTGATTATGCCACTGCACTCCAGCCTGGGTGACCAGAGCAAGACCCTGTTTAAAGATGGGGCCAAAACACCCAAACCCCACAACTGAATGCTTGCTTAAAATACTGCTTTTTATCATGGTGAGGAGTTTTATAAAGTTGCATTTCTGGATACTAATAATTGGTCAGATAATTCCTTTTAGGCTCACATCATGTATATTAGCTAGTGCAGATGTGCACTACTGGAATCCATCCTTCTCTATGTGATCGTGTATTTACATTGTACTTCCAGGTAAAGGTTCATATAGGAACTTAAATATATATTCTTAGAGGGAAAGAAATGTCTCAATTTATCTTTGCTTTCTATATAACACTTAGCACTATCTCCAGTATGTACTAGAACTTAAATAAATGTTAAATTAAATCAAACAGGAAATTCAGGGGAAGTAACGACATTAATTTTCATATTAAAATACACTAAATCAAGCAGTTAACTTCTGATGTTAGAAGATCAAAAGTCACAATAGTCGCAGGAAATTAATGCAAGAATCTCAGATTAATTTTCCATCAAAGTGAAGGTGAATTATGTCTGCTCCTTAAAAAGAAGATAACGCTCTAAGATTTAACAGTCAACATTAGGTGAAATGCATTTAATCGCAAATGTAAGTGTTTATTTCCAGAATGTGTGGAACAAGCTCCATAAAGGCTAATGCCACAGGTAAACAACAGTCACAGGCAAGGGAAAGGATCCTTGCATAGGCAGAAACAGTAACGTAAAACCCTGTTCATCAACAGTTTAAAAGATGAAGGAGGAGATGCTGAAAGAGCAAGCACTGGTTCCACTGAAAAGTACCAAGAACAAACGAGTACACTGAACTCTGCTCTAACTCCAAAGGTTGGAATGGAAAACCAAGTGTGCCGAGTGCTGGGCTCACAAACACACAATGTTGTGGCACAGCCGGCCACCAAGTAAGTTTCATTGAGCCCTGAATAGCTAGGAATGACAATGATCTGTCTTCTGGTAGTATATAAAGACAAGTGCATAAACCATCATTCTCTGTGTTTCCATTAAAGACAAGTCTAGATAACTGAGGCAGGTAAGGGTGAGGCAGGTAAGGGTTAGGCAAAGAAAACCATCACTAGGTCTGCAGGCATTCTTAATTTTTTTGTATGATGCAATCAAAGCTTTGAGAGAATTTGATCAAATAGGCTCACCACAATAATCTTTTCCTGGAAGCCAAATTCTTCAGTTGCGTAGGAGGGTCACATCATCGTAGGGTCAATGACTTCTTTAAACATGTAACTCTACAGTCTACCTCAAGTGTAAGCCATGGCCACACCCTGAAACCCGTCCTTCCCCATAGTGTTCTACACTGAGGATGTCAACTCGAAAACTCCCCTCATGGACAATAATCTCCTAGTCTTCAGTTTCTCCATATCCTTCCCCTTCTCCCCTTTTGCTCTCACTGGAATCTCCAGCTTCTAGATACTTTCCTGATCCTTGGTTCACTGGCACAAAGTGCACCCCAGGGGCAGCCATGTTTAACTGCCTGTCACTAGGAAGAATAACAGTTTTTAGGTAGCACTTCACAACTCAGAAAGGGCTCTCGCAGGCCTTTCCTTATTTGATTTCATTTCCAATAGTTATTACTATTATTCCTCTTAAAGCAACAGCAAAGGGAACTTGGAGAGGCCCCCTGAGAGCCTGTTGCCACTAGATTACAGTGAGCCGTATGTACTTTGTCTCCTGTCTGCCCCAGTGGCTCATGTGGCAAGACAGTGACCAACAGCTGCGGACTGCCTGTGACCTTGCTTCCCACTGTTCTCAAAGAACAGAACTGGTCCATGCCTTGGCACAACGACTTAGAATCATCAGCATCAGATTCCAAACGAATAAACAACTATATCCCCAAAACAAATACAAACTAGATAAAGCAGTTGACAACGCGCATTGGCCCTAAACCAGAATTCTACATGTAGAATTGGCTTGGAAGATTAAGTTAAAATAAGTCAAATGAAACCTAACCATGACTAAAATAGGTATTTGTCTTTTTGCTTCCAACTATCTTGAAAAAGCAACAATGATGTAATACTATAAATCTTCAGTTAATTAATTCCAAGTTTTCTTGCAGCAAGCTTTGCACCCTCATCCTGTATCACATACCATCTGTCTATGGTGAATATTTAGTTCTCACTCACATCCTGCTTCCTAACCCTTAGAATAAATGTATCTTCTTAAAAATAAGAAAAATGTTCCGCTAGACCAGAGGGAGATAAGGACTTATATTTCAAATAAACTGATATCTCATCTTTACAATCTGCTGCTGCCATCTCCTGCGTTAATGAAGCAGCACCTTCATACTCGTGAAAAAACGAAACAGCGTTCAGCAGAAATATTTCTTACTGGCCAATCAGATGGCAAATTTTCCAAGCACACAGAGAAAGAAGAACTTAGTTCTGTTACCTCTAAGTGACTTCGTCTCTCAGCAATCACACGCTCATCCTTGTTTCCAAATAGTTTCTTTGGAGGGAATTCAAGGGCAGCTAGCTGAAACACATATTTTAAAAGAGATGCATTAATACCATACCTACGACCTTTGGGTCTTTATTAATCTATTCCTTGGAATCTCTTTCATTGGGTGAAAAGAGAAAGACGCTGAAAGTTTAAAGATGGTGAGTCCTTCCTTGCTTCATCATGGACAAGGGTAGGACCTTCAACAGACCAGGCCACGTTGGGTCAGACTCCCTAATGGTCAAATGAGGAGACAAGACGATGGGAACTCTAGGAAGGACAGAACTAACTCTCAACAGTCTGTCTCAGATGACGTATCAGACTCTGTCTCAGATGGTGTTTAACATTTTTTATTTTTTAAAACACAAGTTTGTTCTTCTTGCAGTCCCCTTCTTTACTAGAATTCATTTAGTTTTGTTTTGAGATGAGAATTTGGAAACCAACCTACACATGACCCGAACAGTTTGCAAAATAGCTTTTAAGGCTATTGCTAAGGTTCTCTAAACATTATGTATTGCCTTTTTTTCCAGTTACTATTGCAAATGAAGACAGCCTGTGGGAAAAGAGGATTTCTCTTTGCATCTTTTCACCTTGTTTCCTAGAAAGTGAAGGTTCAGAATTTGTTTTAGTCTTGTCTTGGAGTTTCATAGTCATTTCCCTTACGCTTTTCTTCTTACAGATATAAAAATCATAAACAGTAAGTTTTATTACAGATTCCCAGGCAAGGAAGATTCTATAAAGATTCTATAATCTGGTGAGAACCTGACTAGCCAGCGTCGCTCTGGCTGAATGAATGCTAAGCAGCAAGACTCGCTGCAGTTGACGGGATTCACTATTTCCTTCTTTTCTCACCGTGTCAGGTCCAGACAAATTGAAGCCAATGAAGCATTATCAAGAAAAAAACGAACATTTCTCCCACAGTACAGGGCACAGTATGTCACAAAATTCTAATGCTATGCCTATGCAAATTGCCAAGTTGATTTAAATTTATATTGCCACAGTGGGAGTCAAAAATTAAAAACTAGCATCTGTATATATAATACTTTAAAAACACAGTATTAAAGTATAATATACATACATAAAATTGCACATATCACAAGGGAACAACAACTTGATGAATTTTCAAAATCTGAACCCAGTGTAACCAGCACCCAGATGAAGAAACAGAACATTTCCAGCACCCCAGGAACCACACGCACTCCCTGCCGAGCACTCCTCACCCTTTGCAAAAGTTAATGCTTGGTTTTCCCTATTTTTGAACTTAATGTAAATGGTACCATACATTTGAACTCCTTTGTGTCTACCTCCTTTAGCTCAATATCATGTTTGTGAGATCCAACCCTATTGTTATGCGTGACAATCGTTTGCTCATTTTCATTGCAGTATGGCATGCCATTACGTGAACATTTCACAATTTATTTGTTCATTGTTTTGTTACTGGGCTTTTTGTTAGTTTAGTTTTTAGCTATTAGGAATTCTGCTGCTATGAACATTTTCATATAGGTCTTCTGATGAACATATGTATGCATTTCTGTTGGTCATACTCTTAGGAGTGGACATACTGGTCACATGGGGTATGTGTGTTGAGCTATACTTGAAACTATCAAATGGTTTTCCAAAGTGGTTTTAGTAACTGACACTCCTACCAGAAGTGACTGGGAGATGCAGATGAGACAGATCCTCAACAGCACTTGGTACTGTTTTCCATCTTTTCCACCTTAAGAATTCTGGTGGGTATGTGGTCATTTCTGTTGTGGTTCACATTTGCATTTCTCATGACTAATGATGTTGAACATCTCTTTATATGCTCACTGAATGGTCAGTCATTTTTTAGGAAGAGTCTGTTCAACTCTCGTCCATTTTTTTAATTAGGTGCCTGCCTTTTTGTTAATAAGAATAATGTTCCTCTTTCACTTTCTTAAAGGTATCTTTGATGACTTCATAGTCCTTCTAAAAAGTTAAATGAAGGTGGACAAAGCAGAGAAACGCCGGAGTGGGTTGTGCTAATACCCAGTGGTGGATTTCTTCTTCTCCTTTTCTCACCAATGTTCCACTTTTGTTGCTGACATTCAATTTTAGAATCAGTTCAAGATAAAGTGAAAGACCATAGAAGTGAGGTAGGACAGACCCGGTCTGAATCTTGGCTTGACCACTTGAAAGCTAACTAGCTGTGTTTTCTCTGAGCTCCACTAAAAAAAAAAAAAAACTCACAGAAAACGATACTAAACTTCATCAGGTTTCCATGAAGATTTAGTGAAGAGTGGTGAATGGACCTTAGCTGTCCTGTGAGTTGTTAGAGATCTAGTAATTACCAAGAAAGCAGCATGCCCACACCCGCCTGTGCCATCTCTCCCCGTCCAACGGATGGAAGACGTGGCTTCAAGGAGCAAAGGGTTTTCTGGAACCCAGCCTCACTGGCACAAACACACTTCCCATGTGCTGCAGCTCAGAGAAGACACATACAGCAGAGCCTGTCTTCTGGGCTTCACCCAGCCTCAATTTCATCTTGCACAAATGAGCTTCTCCCCACACAGTGATGCTGAAAGCTTTTGGGAAACACATTTTCACAGTTGGCTGTTTTGGCATTTTCTTATGTGGCTGATGAGGTGATGTGGTTTCTGTCAGGGGAAATTTACAGTCACACGCACATGCTCAGTCAGAAATAGTGCAATAAAAGGACTTCAGGCAGCTGAACCGGGTGGGGAGCAAACATTCAAATTTCCTCGTAGTCAACAGTGGTATTCCCTCCCCAGGCACAGATGGAGGCTAACATTTTGTGCTATTAATATTCAGCCTATGAAATAACTATGTATAAATTATGTGCAATATTGTCATTCAGGTTTTAGGGGGGAAAGAAAAGGTCAATTTTAGAAGACTTTCAGGCATAAGACTTTTTAATCATAGGACTATGACACTCAACTATCTAACATTAGAGTGAAAGAAATGCAGGACTACAGATAAGTGACTAAGAAAGGTTAGCATCATGGGGTGGCAAAGTCAGCACAGGGAATCAGGACTGACTCCTGGTTTTTTCAGGACAATGCTGTAAAGGATGTCTGCTGTGTATAGAAGAAACCATCATGAAGTCTTTGGGGACCCTGGATAAAAACAAGTCACTCCACCTTAAGTGTTTTAAGCCAGAAACATGAAGGTATGGGGCCACCAGGCAGTGATCAACACTCCCAACAAGTGCTGTCAAGGGGACACTGCTGAGGACCTGTCCCCAACAAGGGGTTGGCAAAAGTGGAGAACAACAGAAAGTGGGATGGGTCTAGAGGTGAGCTCCCCAGAAGTCCATTCTGGGACATATAAAATTAGTTAGCAACTATCACTTTATTCCTGTCTAAATAAAAGATAAAAATAGTGGTGGCTATCCTCACACATAGTTAAAATATTGGTGGGAGGGAGAAAAGGAACAGGATAAGTTCCAATGTGGTTCCTGATAGAAATCTGAGCTATTGGTCCCATGTTCCTATTGGTGGGGCTGGGCCATGAACAAAATGAAGTAGAAAGCCAAGATCACGATGCAAAGTACAAAAGTAAAAGAGCTCTCATTAAAATAATTGTTTGTATCAGAAATAGCTTTCCAATTACAGCATGAGTGATCCCTTCTCTCTGATAGAGTGGAAGCTACCTCCATTTCTCCTTTTTAAAGAATTCTTAACAATGCTGTTGAGGTCTTGCTATCTACAAGCTCCGGCTGAACGGGATGACATTGCCAATTCTGTAAGTTAACAACTTGAATTGTTGAGTGTCAGCACTGTCACCTAGTTAAACCCTGCATAAAACTTGCACGCTTTTAAGCAACTTCCAGGGTCATTTCAGTTTCCATCAGCTGCACTATCTGCCAAGTGAAAATACTCTTATTTGATGGATTGCTAATAGCTATATCTAAACCGATCCGTTTCCTAAGAGTATTTTTCCTAAAAGCACTCAAAAATAAAACAAAAGCTAGAAGTATCTTATATTTAAAAACATATAACATTAAAATAGCCAAGGACTTGGGATAGCAAGGCCACTGGGGAAAATAATTGCTGTCTTAGAAGATAGAACAGTCACACTTCTAAGCCCATTTTACAGAAAGAAAAGAAAGAGCATAATCACCTTCACCTGGACTGGCTTTCTCAGCTCAAAGAAACAGATCCCTGAAAAATGGGGAAAGAGAGGGCTCTGATGCTGACCTGCTGTATGGCTGGATGGGGACAGAGGAGGGCAGGGGCAGGACCCACTGCTTCATTCTTAAAGTAACAGGACCCCAAAACCCGTACAACGGTCGACTAGCCCAGGGTAGAGAAGAGGCCTGGACTTTCTCTCTCTGCAAGTGCTCACCTGTTTGAAAAGAGAACGGCAAAAGCAATCCTCCGTAGGTTTCATTTCTGAATTCTGAATTATTTACACTGTCTAAATAGTTTCCGAAGACGACAATTTACCAAGATCAAAAGAGCCACTGGTCAGGACAAAGGAAATACTGGAGGACCAAAGAAAAAACAGCAAAAGACCTTTTCCATTTCGCTGAAAGTACTGATGTCTGAAATGTAACATTTCCAACAAATCAAGCACAGAAGAGAAGAGGTTCGGGTTGCGGGTGATTCTTACTTGTCCCTGATGTCTCTACTCATACCCCACACACATCAACATCTTCTGTTTAGGGGGCTTGTGGTTTCTCATGTTGAATGGAAAATTTAACATAAAATCAGAAATATCATCCGGACATTTTCACTTCCTCTCGAGAACTTTATATTCACACATCTTCACTTTGATTGCCTCATTTTTCTAATCTAGCAGATAGCCTAGATTTGATTTGCAAGAGAAGTACTGTCAGGAACAGCGAATGACGATCTGTAGGTGGAGGGACTCCTTCTCGATTTCCTTTGAAAATACGGTGTCCTGTATTTCCAAAATTAAAGTTCCTGCAGTTCCATAATCCTCACAACAACTCTAAAGGGACTCAGGTAGGTATTTCTGAGTTATATAAAAATGTTCAGGAGACTCTGGATTCAGCAATGAGGGAAAAACATTTCTTTCCATAAGGTTTAATTTTCATAAAGAATGAGCACCATTGCTTCCCCTTATGACTTTTATGGAGAGAGTCTCACGTCGAAAAGTGTGATTGCAACAAAAATAACCTTTTTACTAACCATGATAACTGGTGGAACAGTTCTGGTTAAAGCTGCTGGAGCAAAGGCTTTATTTGCTCTCCTCACCTTCTTCAATAGTACCAAAAACAACAACAACAAAAAGAATGAAAAGTAAAGGAAAAAACTCTGTCTCTGAACGAGAAAAGCCACGGCTCAAAATGCTGGCCACGTACACCGAGGGAAACCACTGTGGAGAGAGGAAGAAATGAGGCTGCCCAGAGCTTCCCGCGCCGCACCACCCTGCACCTCCTGGACCTCTGGCACGTGAACTGCCCACCAAAGCAGCCATCCAAACTCTCAGGCCTCCCAACATGCTGGGAATTAAAGAGACTGAATTCAGGGACAAGAAATAGGTTGGGATGCACAACCACATCTAGGAGGGAGGTGGGCGGGAGCCGCGAGGGGGAGGCCTAGATGCCTGTGTCTCTAGTGTGAGAGGGAGGAAAGGCCAGAGGGCCTGCGTTACGCTCCATCACCCACAGCCCGTGGTCCCACCGTCCTCCTGAAAACAAGAGACGTGTCTCAAAGCGAAGGGAAATAACTGGAGGAAAAAACTTCAGAAGGATTCTAAGCAGGTCTGGGCATGCCACGGCTTGCTGCCTTCCCCCTCCCCAGTATCTGCCCCCACCTTGCCCACACAATGTAGTGGGGGCTTCACTTAAAGATGAGAAATAATTAGAAGGAACCAAAACTGAAACCACGAATAAAAAGGGTGAGGTGAGTGATACCGAATGCAACATAAGCACAAGGCAGATAAAGATCATATAGCCTAGGGAGGACTGGCCAAAGTTACCTGGGAAGAACTCAGGCAAGTCATTAATTATTCATAGTCACACAGGAACCACAAAATCATCTCTAAAACAAAGCCAAGAGAAGTGACACACAAGTTGAAAGAAGAGAAAATAAGGGAAAAAACAGAGGAGGAAAAGTGAAGCAGAAAATGATTCTAGAACTAAGACAGAACATATACGAGGAGTCTGAAGTCTCTTGTATTGACAGAAAGTAAGAAGCAAGCATTTCCTTACAAAGCGCAGTGATGGGGTTATCTCCAAGGAACACAGGCATCAAGGGAAAGGGCTCCTAATGACCAAAGCTGGAACCATTTGGGAAAAAAAAATTAAAAAAAATAGTACTGGCATATAATCCACAATATAATGAATGCATAAATAAATGGGGAAGATAAATTTCCTATGCAGAAGAATTCCAAATAATTTATGTAGATGTTTCTCCCTCAAGGAAGTGGAGCTTATCTCCCACTCTTGACATGTGTGCTACGCATAGTGACTTCCTTCCAAAGAACACTGACTGGAAAGGGAGGAAAACAAGTAACTTTACAGTGGAGAAACCTCAGCCAGGAGATCAAGGTCAATGTCAACAGTGATGACGCTGAGAATATGTATCCTTGATGTGATGATGATGGCACTTTACCTCTGGGGTTTCCCTCCCAAGAACCCACAGCCCTAGTCCAATCATGAGAAAACGTCAGAAAAATCCCAGCTGGGGACATACTATAAAATACCTGACCAGTATTCCTCAAAAGTGTCAAGGTCACTGAAAACAAGGAAAGTAGGGGACACTTCGCAGCCAAGAGGAATCTAAGGAGAAATAAGGACTAAATGTGATGTGGTGTCCCAGAAGGGATCTTGGAACAGAAAAAAGGACATTTGGTAAAAACTAAGGAGATAGGACTAAAGTATTGACTTTAGGTAATAATAATGTAGGAATATTGGTTCACTAGTTACGACAAATACACTACACTAATATAAAATACTAATAATAGGGGAAACCAGGTACAGTAGATGAGGATTCTGTACTATTTTCATATCTTTTCTGTAAATCTAAAAGTATAATAAAATAGGACTTCTGGTTTCTGTTCCTACATATAAGGAGCTTAGAAGTGGTCAGCCCCGCCCTCACAACAAGAAAAAAGCTGAAAAAAACTGAATATCAACAACTCCTCTTAGAGCCAGCAGAGTAGTATGATCACAAGGCAAACTACTGCTCCCACACTGCAGAGACAGACAGGTGGATACAGAGAATCACAATCTACCTGGTACAGAAGCCTGTAGCTGGAGCCAGTATTTGTAGAAACACTTTAGACTGTAATTTGGGAATCGTTGGAGGCTAAACATTGACTAGTATGAAAAACTGCTGGGTGGGGGGAGTCCTGGGAGGGGTGTCCACGCTTTTGTGAGATTTACCTCTAGGAGTCCCACCAAGGTCTCACTGTGAAGATGGGAGGAAAATCCTCATGGGCATCAAGCAGGGGGAGGAAAAAGTAACCATTTTGAAATATTCCCAGAGCTCTCTGTTCTCCTTAACAAGGCCTGCCCTCAAGGAAAACTGTTTAAGCAGCATCTCACCACCTTGGGTTTTACCAGAGCCTAATTGACCCATGGGAAGTGAACTGCTCAACGTGGGCTCACTAAAAAAGCCTGAGACTTACTACAGTTGTGGTCCCCAACCCCTGCGCTGCGGACAGCTACTGGTCCGTGGCCTGTTAGGAGCCAGGCTGCACAGCAGGAGGTGAGCGGTGGGTGGAGAGCAAGCGAAGCTTCATCTGTATTTACAGCTGCTCCCCATCGCTTGCATCACAGCGTGAGCACCACCTCCGTCAGCTCAGCAGGGGCATTAGATTCTCATAGAAGTGTGAATCCTACTGCAAACTGCGCATGCGAGGGATCTCTAAGTTGCACGCTCCTTATGAGAATCTAACGCCTGATGATCTGAGGTGGAGCTGAGGCGGTGATGCTAGCACTGGGGAGCAGCTGCAAATACAGATTATCATTAGCAGAGATGTTTGACTGCACAATAAATGTAATGCCCTTGAGTCATCCAGAAATCATCCCCCTACCACCACCTCCAGGTCCATGGAAAAACTGTCTTCTATGAAACTGATTCCTGGTGCCAAAAAGGTAGGGGACCGCTGTACTACAGAAACTCCCCCTCCCACCATATCTTACTATCATATCAGCGTGGCTGCTGTGTAACAGGAAACTGTAGCTAAAAGAACGGCAAGCCCCAGACCCTAGTTAAAAAATCTCCAGGGAAAACCCAAAGACAACAGGGGAGACAAAAACAAGGGCACCAGAGGAAATTTTAGCCGTTGACACCACTGCTACATAGAACAGTGAATACTATCTACAGCCTAGCCAGGTTAACACAGAATTTCACACTAAAGATCACTGTACCTCAATTACATAATGTTTGGCTTTCAACAAAATATTACAAAGCATGCTAAATGGCAAAGTCGCTGTCTAAAACTATTGCAAAATGAAAAATATGTAATTAAAAAAGGAAAAATCAGTACCTTTACATACCCCACACCTGCAAGTGAGGCATCAGAACTCAAGAAAGAAACGGAAAAAAAAAAAAATTTACTGGAATGAAAACCCAAGTAGGAGGAACAAATGTAGAACAAATTTAGGAAAAAAAAGATTAGTATATAGTACATAGAGTTGGGAAAGTAACTCGAAATGAAATGTGATAAGGGGAAAAAAATGTGACACAAAAAGTTTTTATACCTAACCAAAGTGTCTTTCAGGACACATACAGACATTCTCAAGCAGATAAGAACTCAAACGAAACATATCAAGATACACCTTTCAAAAACATACTGGATAACCAAAGATACCTAACCAAGAGATAGCAGAGTATTAAGATCTCAGGAATGAAGAAACCATGGTAAATATTGCTTCTAATTTAAATGTATAACTAAGAGGAAATTATGCATAATTTATGTATAAAAGAATGTGAATGCTATATATCTCGACAATGTAAAAATAATACAACAAAAATCGGGGAGTCTGAGTAAATAAAGCTAATCATTTCTAGAAGAGTCAATTGATAATTTATAAAATGGAAACACACCATTTGAAAACTGAGGACTTAATATTTCAATTTTTTAAAATAATCTTTTTCTTAAAGTCACAGATATTTTAGGGACTTAATATTAGATCATTAAGAACAAAATGTCTGATTTCCTTAAGTACTAAATTTGACAGTTGATATCTCTGACATTTTCACTTTAACACTTCTTGTTTTATTTTTATTATGAAGGTACATTCTCATTCTTTCAAATGCATGGTTATTGGCTTGTAATTATCTTTCAAAAAAAATTTTTAGAACAACTTTTGTGAAACCACGGATAAGTCAAAACTTTGAGTTGTTTTTGAATATGAGTTCCGTCATGGAACTGATGTTGGCATAGACAGCTTGAAATATTAGTGTTGGGAAGGATGTGGCTAATGAACACATAGTACACTGATGGTTCCAGAAGTTCCATTCTGGTGATTTTAATCTTAAAAATGGTCACCCAACCATGTGGGTGACATGATGGATGGATGACAAGGTGGATAATGATGGAAAGCTAGAGTGGAAGCAAATCCACATCAATTTATGTGTCAATTAGCAGCAAGGCTTGACATCATTATTTCAACAATACTGGACCATTTGAAACAAATCAGCAAAGTAAAGAAGTTGGATAGATGGGTACTGCATGAATTAAACATGCGTCAGGAGAGAAATCGTCTTGAAGCTTGCCTTTCTTTGCTGTCATGACATAAAGTGAACCACTTTTAAAAGGTATAACATGAGATGAAAAATGAATTCTTTTTGACAACTGCAAGTGTTTAGCACAATGGCTGGATAAAGATGAAGTGCTGAAACACAGTACAAAACCAAATATTCATCAATAAGAGCAAATGGTGTCTGTTTGGTGGTCCAGTGCTGGTACTATCTATCCACTACAGCTTCATGAAACCTGGTCAATAATTTACAGCAGATGTCTGCTGCAACAAACTGGATAAAATGAAGAGGATGCTTGCGAGTAAGCAGCTGAGATTGGTCAAAATAGAGACAGGCCAATCCTCTTGCAAGACCACATGTTGCAGAAAACAACGCTGTTCAAACTACAGACGCTGGACTTGGGAACTCTCTGACATCCACTGTATCCACCAGACCTTGCATCAACTCACTACCACATCTTCCAGGCTTTGGACCACCTCGTGCAAGGAAAAATATTCCATTCTCAAGAAGCTGCCGAAAATGCCTTTTGCAATTTCATTACCACTTGCTCTCCAGGCTTCTTCCCTGCTGGTATAAACAAGCTACTGTTAAGATGACAAAACTGTGTCAACAGTTTAGGCACATACTTTGATTAATTGTACTGCTTCTTGTTTGAGATACAATAAACTGAACTTCTGATTCAAAATCAGACATTTAATATTTAATGACCTAACATATCTTGTGGTAGAGAAACTTTAATTTGAAGTTCAGTAATTTCCTTAGTTTTATTCCATTTTCTTTCACTTCTGTTAAATTCAAGTAAAATTAATGTTTGTACTTAAAAACAGCATATCTAGAATGAATACAATGTTTTAAAGTTATTTCACTCCTTTCCCCTATGCTTCTCTCATTTTAATTCCTTTTTTGTCAATCTACATATCTATCCTTTTATCTGTGCCTATTCATTTAGATACTTAAAACAATGTTCATTAAATGGCAACATTAATTATATTTATAGAATGACTTTGGGTAATCTGTTGCTTTTTTCTTGTATTTCCTTGTATTATGAGAAATTTTCATAAATGAGCATGCATCATTTTTATAGAAACAGTAAAAAAGTGATTATTCTTTTTACAAATTTAATGGAACAGTTAAATTAACACCATATGTCTTTTTCTTTTAATAACCTAAGATGTGGGGCAATCAGATTTCAAGTCTCAGCTCAGCAAATAGCTGGTTGTATAATCTTGAGCAATGTCTAAAAAATCTCTAGTTCCCAGTTTCATCATCTGTTAAAATGAAGGAACTGAACTGGGATGTTTAAGTTTCCTTTCCGCTGTGAAGTCCTATAACTCAGGTACTGATGATTAAAATCTCTCCACGCTGAGTTAGAAGCGACACTTCAGATGCTATGGAGATATTTTGCCTATTATCTAGGTTATATTGCTTTTGAGGAGGTACCTTACTTCCTGTAAAATCTTCACAGCATTCTCATTTGAAGTAAGGCTCAGATGTGTAAAGGGGAAGTGGAACCTGATACAATAATGAAATATGTTACTTTTTGAGAGGTTACAGAACAGAAAAAAGGACAGACACAAACGGGAATGCAGTATTCATGAGAAAACCCTAAAAATGGCATCTTTTTCTGCGACAGCCGTTATCCTTACAGCAGGAGTGGGAAATGATGCAAAGACATCTGAGCTCTTATAGGAAAATTGTGTATTAAAGTTAAAAATGATGACTCAAGTCAAATATATTGGATATTTGTGGAGAGATGATAGGCCTAGAGAATGCCAAAAGAAAGTTTAACAACAGCTCTATGGCCTACTTTGTGTAATTACGAAATTTGATTATGCACAGTAAAACACAGGAAACAAACGAGCATTAAAATAGCACATTTCTTTGGCCTAAGAAAAACATAGTGACAGGCTCGTTTGGCAATTTAGGAAATAAAATACATTTTAAAGACAAAAGGGTTGAAACAAAAGTCACTAGAAAAATGAAATCAATCATTTTGAGGCCTACTGACTTCCAATGAAATTTATCTTCCCCTTTTTTAGTGCATGTGACGTCTAAAAACTCAAGTAATTAGCTTTATTTTTAACGGTCGACCAACAAGCCTCTAATTTTCAGGTTGGAAAATAGATCTAAATGAAGAATTTCCAACAGAGTAAGATAAGACAATTAGTCGTTATTTAAAATTAGCATAGCCATTTTATATAATTATTTGTGAATCCTGGTTTGGGAAAATGGAAGCATTGTGTACCACCCATGTATCCACCAATTCAGCTACCTATGTATATGCATGTATATTAGAAATACAGTCAGCATTCTCTCTGTTGATACCATAGTATTTCTTAATGATCCCAGAGCGAAATTTTCACCTACAAGTTGATTTTTCTCTTTCTGATTCCCAGTGAACTGACACAGCCCAATTTTCTTTGAAGAGTCATCAAGCTCAAATCCTGCCTTCAATGTTTATTACATTATAATAAGATAGGTCAGCCAGTTTGCTGCCATCAAGCAGACAAATTAAATGTAATGGAAAAGTTCGCTTTTATTAAAAGCCGTTCTCTCTTGGCCAAATTCACTTTTAAGTTTAGCCAGACCCTGTATTAAGTGTAGGTGGTCTTGGAGGGAACAGACACAGCACAGGCCGTTTTGACAAATGGCATCGTTATTACTTTGGATATAAATAATGGCAGCCCTAAAACGTAGAAATTAAAATGGGTAATAAAAGGCCTTGCCTATCTTTTAAGATTTTTAACAGTTAAGCAGCTAAAACTGGATTATAAATCACTAAAAGAAAACTAAGAACTAATAAAGTTGTGGAGTCTTTACTAATAAAAGGAAAAATTTTTCTGTTAACACGTGATAAAAATGTACTTTGTCATCATTCCTCATTTACTAGTCATTTTCCTTACTTCTATGATACTTGTCTACCTAACTAGTACCCAATTTTTACAGATTAGAGGGGAAAATTCAACATAGCACTCTAATTGGTCAAATCTGCTATAGCTTGTGTTTTGCAAGCAGACGCACCTACATGATAACTGGCAGCTTTTGAAACATTTGCACCCTGTAGGTTTGTGGCTGTAAATTTCAGCCACTCCAGCTTTTGAGAAATGCAAATAATGAAAACTCATCAAAAGGCTGCCATAAATTCTCATAGCTGACTAGATGGAAGCGGTTCTGACTACTCAAAATTAATAGCCGCTCCCAAGGCCTTCTAAGAACAGCTGTCAGTGAGAAATACACTCACAAACAAATAAGCAATTCTCTTCCAAGTTTGATTTGTTAGAGGCATAAAGCATCAACTCTTCAGGACAACCTAGTTGGATTATTAAGGGACTAATGAGCTACCTTTAGACTTTTGATAGGGTAACTTGAGTCCATACTACACAATATTTATGAGCACCTAGCCCAGAGCCTGGCACATACTGGAGCCTCACGAAACATTAGCTGAATGAAGCAGTGAGGCAGAATTCTTCGCTGGTGGTCCTTGTGGAGCAGCCAGTGATTACAATTAGGACATACCACTATCAGAAGCTGCTGTCCTGTTGTCACTGAAGTGCTAAAACGTGGAGTCATCCTAGGTATAAACTCATACTTGGAAATGGACTTAGGATTGCACCAACTTCCAGTTACATTTGGTATAAGGACTATAACTTTTCCATGTAAAGTCTCCCTTTCCCCAAAGCCCAGTGTCAATTTCATTCAGGCATGAGCCAGTGAACACAGATTTGAGGACATTCATGGATGCTGCAACAATTTTTGTAAGGGAGAAATACTACAGATCTGTGAATGTTAAATATTGCATTTTTAAGAATAAATATGCAGCTGAACTAACTCAAATGTGTACATTTTCCATCTCTTAAGATGCTAATTATCTCTTTAAGGAACTGAGACATCAGAGGAACCTGTCGTTGTAATGACACTCAATAGAAGGAACCCAATTTCTAGTTATCTAGTTGCCATCCATAGGGATTTGCTATGCAACAGATTTTTACAGGGAACAGATTTTATCATCTTTGATCTCACGTGGGGCATTCTGCAAATTTCCCCTTTCCGAATTAACATGGTCGTGGAGAGGGAGGCTCAGAGAGAGAACACAGGACCAGGAATCAGGAGACATGAACCTTGCTCCATCTATAAATCCTCGTACGACACGGAATGAAATCCTCTCTAGGTACTTGATTCCTCATTTCTAAACTGAAAAACTAGACTACCAATTGTTAAGGAACCTTGGAGCGCTGACATTTCAAAACGTCCCAATAGTTCCAAGCTCAGAGCTATGGAAGCTTCCTTGTTTGCTGCAGAGGGAAGCAGGATACAAGCCCATGTCTTTGGTGATCAAAGAAACAACAACATTTCTTCTTCATCATCCAGGTTTGAACTAGTCTGCCATTAATTTTGACAAGATTATTTGTCACTGGAAATCACCTTTTAGATTTGGTGATCTAGAAACTAATGTTCCCACGATACATGAAAAAGAAAGGATGGGCAGCACCTTAATCAGTGGTCTGGAGGGCACCACTTGCAAGAAGTTTTTTCCCCAACTACACACTCCTGGGCCCCATGTCAGATTTACTGGATCAAAAATTGCTAGTTTGGGGCCTGGGTCCACACATTTTGGGAAAGCTGCCCAGGTAATTCAGATACTCACTGCCCTCCACTCACCCTTGAGAGCAGTGATTTAAATGCTGTTTATCTACCAGGTGAGGAGAATGGTGTGACGCAAACCACAAAGAGAAATATCTGGGCCTCTGATAACTTACGAGGTCAGGAAGCTGGCAGCATTCTATTTCTGCTCGCATAGCTGTTTGATGTTTAAAAATTCAAGGAGGCTGAGGGCTTGGTGCAGCTGAATTTATCTAAGACTTACTGGATACTCCCTGTGGCTACGGTTGGCAGCATTATAATTTGGGTGGTGAGTTTATTTGCAATTTTTACATTAATCTTGAAATGTTGGTTATAAAACTGTTATAATGCATTTCAGTAATGGATGGCAAATAGCTGTCCAAGACAAATACAAGGCCAATAGCTGGTTTCTTTTCGTTTCTTTCTTTGGTGTTGCTTGGAAAATAAAGAAGGTGAGAAACGGTTCTTTTAGCACAAACTGAAAGTCCATATACAAATTAAATAACCTACTGCCTAATCGTTTTCTTCCTTCCCACTGGTGTTTACCGGGCACCAGGAGAATGCCAGATGTGAGACAGAACAATTGCTCTAACATGGCAATCTTCCAGTTTTACCCCAAGGCTCTCAAAACATGTTTCTCCCTCAGCTTTGCAGGGAGAAGGGAGCCCCCTGAGGGACATGGCTGATTGAGGCTGATTGCGTTTGACAGTCAGGGACTCTAACGACTCACTGTGGCAACTCAGTTATGATGCAGACAGGCTATACAGGCTATTCCATGTAACTTACACCCTCACAATGCACAGACATTAAAAGTTCCCTTAGCACTTGTTTTGATTCTACATTTTAACATATAAAATGTCTCACTTTTGTGGTTCACTCTCTCGCCTCTAAGGCAGACCAACACAAACCTGCTTCAGAATCACTTCTGGCCAGGAGCATTATGAAAAGGCTCTCAATGATCAATTCCAATGCTTAATCGCTTTTACTGTGAGATGTCTGCCCTGAGAGGTAGGGTGCTTGTCTTAGTCCATTCCGGTTACTATAGCAAAATACCTTAGGCTGGGTGATTTATAAAAAGCAGAAATTTACTGCCCACGGTTCTGAAGGCTGGGAAGTCCACAATCAAGGTAAAAGGAGATTCAGTGTCAGGTGACGTATGCCCACTGATGGCGCTTTCTGTGTTCTCACACGGTGGAAGGTGGGGGCCAGATCCCTTAGGCTTCTTTCATAAGAGCACTAATCCCATTTATGGGGGCTCTGCCTTCATCATCTAGTCACCTCTCAAAGGCCCCATCTTTAATACCAACAAATTAGAGATTAAGTTTCAATATATGAATTTTGGAGGGACACAAACGTTCAGTCCATAGCAGTGCCCATTAGGCACTAGCATTCGGAAGGGAGGACTCCTTGTTAAAATGTATTAAATGTGTTAAATGTATATAAAATCCTTTAAAAAATCAGACCGGGGGTGGCATCTCTCAAGCTCCTAGGAGCAGCAGCTCTCTCAGCGAGCCTCTGCCCTGTCAGCCCCATGTCACATTACCTCATTAAACACATGCAGAACCCACTAGACCAGTCACCCAAAAAGTGAGGGGGGTATACGAGGTCTTCACTATTCACTCTGATGGATGAAAGGAGATACGGTTTTAAAAGCTTTTCTTTAGCTTCTTGATGAGCTTTGTTTCTGTCTTGAGGGACTCTAAGGCTGTAATTTGGACTCATAGGTAAGCTTCATGGACACCAGACAGAAACAGTAACTCTACCTCCTCTTCAGAAATAAAAAGAGAACAGGGCTTTGTTTCTGAGAACATAATTTGATTGATATTTAAAAAGCTTACACTGATTTTAAACAGAGTCAAAAAAATACATGATTTTCATACAGAAAAAGAGCACTGCAAAAATGATGTGCATGATAAAATTTCAAAGATGCTGTCTAGCAGACGCTATGTAATAGTTCACAGATGCTTTCAATAACCTATTGTAGCTGAGGCTCTCACAATCTTTTACAAACTAGCTGTGGCATTATCATTTTACAGATGTGGAATTGGAAAACACAGGGTTTAATTTGATTAAGATTCCACACAAGGTCAACGAAGGGGAGCGGAAAATGAAAGCCAGGAGGAGCTATTATCCCGCATAATACATGTCAATAGATCAAGAGGACAAATTAATCCAAAACAAAAGGGGAAACCTATTTGGCATCCAGAAGAAACTGCTAAGATTAAAGAAAACGAATAAATAAAAATAAAACAACAGTTTAAAAAACCCTGAATAATGCAGTACCTCCAGTCGGAAGAACTCAGCCCACTCAGTGAATCTGAAAACAGAATAGGCATAACTTTGCATATGATCAAAGATCGTGTGCAGCTAATCTGTTCTTCACTATTACAGAGGGCAAAAAAAAAAAAAATCAGTTTTTTTACAATTCATAAAATTTGTCACCATATGATAATAAATGGATTACATGTGCTTTGGTTTCTGCTTTTCCTTTGCCCTCAACCCCCACCTCCCCAGAGTTTTGTAGAATCCAGTGGCTTCTTGTCCTTTCAATTCCTAAGTTCATTTTGCTTGTAATTTTCTTCAGAGACATGTCTTATATCTAATAATCAACAACTCCTTACTACTTTAATTGGTTCACCACCCAAGTGTATATAAAGTATCCCCGCGGGGTCTGCAGTTGACGAGCACCTCATTCTCCTTAAGAACACAGTGCAGTAAATAATGACCCAAATGACTGTGAGCAAACAGGGCGATTAGAAGACTTAGCTGAAAGATGGTTAAGGAATTATTAAAACCTTCTTGCTAGGGCGATGGCCTTCAGGGCTCTTAGCCTACTCAACTTTCAGTGTATTCTTTCCTGATCTTGGTTTTTCATAAATTAGGTCTTTAAGAACATTTGAGCGATTGCCAAATTTCTTCACATGAACCAGAAGACACGTAGATATGTTCAAGAATGTTCACAGAGCAAATGTTCACACCAGCAAAAATTTGGAAACTACTCAAGTGTCCATCAACAGGATTCTGGAAACCTAATAAGGTGATGTGCCAACTTTGTTACTAGGTACCACTGTCCATGGTAGCACTGCTCATGCCACTGATACAGTGCTTCTGGACAGGGGCATGGCAGCCATCTGGTGGGAAGCCATAGCTTTAGGCTTCTCCGAGGAAGGTGACTGGTAACTCAGTATGTCCCTTGTAGGGACTCTGGAAATTCCGCCTATGGAGTTGTTACAAGAGATAATAGCTCCCTTGTGGCATAGGATTCTAGGCCTAAGCTGTTCTCGCACCTGCCTATGTGGGTCCCATCTCTGTGCACCTAAGCTATCAGCTGGAAGAGGTGGGGCAAACAGAATGGCTCTCGGGCGGCTGAGTGGATGGCTGCAGAGATTGCTGGCAGGCCCTCTCCAAGCCTCTGCCCTGCTGGCAAGTAGTGGTCCCTGTCCAAAAGCCTCCCCAGAGAACCTGATCCTCAGTATGGGTTATGGGAGTTGTGTGAGTCTGAACGCAGAGTTGGACCCAAGGAGACCTCCTGGTGGGCGGTGGGGCACTGCAAATAGTTAGCTCTGGGGGTCAGATTAAGGAAAACTTTCACATTCCATGTATGTGTCTTTGAATGATGTCAATCGTTTACTATGAATGTGTCATTTATTACTGGGGGAGAAAAAGATCAGTGAAAGAAAAGAGAAAGAAATCTCCATGAAGAGAACTATTACATCAAACTGCTCTAACAGTATATCCCCCAAGAGAACACGGCTGACCTCCGAAGAAAATGTGAATAAATTGGATGTAATTTTAGACATAGTTCCAAAAGATCACAGGCTATAACTAAAATGGGACTTTTGAGGTGACAAGAGATTCTCTATTTTGGTAAGCACATTAAAAATTCTTTTATGTTGGAATTCTTTTGAATTTATGGAATTTATGGAATTCTTTTGAATTCCAGTGTGCTTTTCAATATTTTTCAACTTGATTAAAATTTTGGAGCCTCATATGACTTGGTAAATTTGTGTCATTTAAAAAATATATTATCATCAAACATTTTGTTACCATTGCAATTAAGAGAGCAAGAATCACTTTCTACTTTCATAGAAATAATGAGCCCGATCTGGTGAAAGAGTGAGGAAAATAAAACACGTTCCCATTTGGCTATGAGACACTCATCCATGAGAGGAAATTTTCAGGATCCTTCTACATCAACTCTTTGGCTTTCCTGAAAAAGTTGTGTCTTGAACAAGCTGAGTGATTTCCAGGATGCTGTCAGGCCAAAGAGATCACTTGGAGGACGCTGATTACTTCAAGAAGATTAACATCATATATGGAGATAATATGAACACTAACAAAAGCAGTAATAATTGACCAACACCTAATAAACACTGGTCTCAAGTGCCAACGAATGCTTAGCAAGTAAGACAATGTGATGCTGACCTGCACAAAAGAACAACCAACTTCATACAAAAAAGGACAGTTGATATTCAACTTGATATTTAAGCTTCCTCTTGAAAATGTTAAACGGACAATGCTGTTCTCTTGCGACTGCAGTAAGATTTATCTAGATACAGAATAACAGACTACTGTGTTTTGAGAGATAAATTTTCCCCATTTTCATATTATTGCTGGTTTAGAAATGGGAAGTAGAGTGAAACTGCCTGGGTTTCTAGACCGGCTTCTGCTCACCAGTCCTGCGGCACCAGGCAAGTTATTCCTGTCTCTCATTCCCAGTGTGTGCCTCTGTAAAATGAGGGCGGTAACAGTCCCTGCACTTCCTGTCGGGAGAGGCACAGGCCAGGATCTGGCGCATGGTAAGTGCTGTGTGAATGGTAAGGAAATCGGTCCGAGTTGAGGTATGGACACCCACGCTGGACTGGCACCACTCCTCAGGGTTCATGATCAGGATAGTTTACCTTTCAACATGTGGTGTCTGTTTTAGAAGCTCAACACCTGGTTTCAAATGACTACTCACGTGCTCTGTCTCTTTCAAATACACGCACACATGTGTCTGTGGGTTTTCTCTCATAACTAACATTTTTTTGTCCTTATGAGAGAATAATTTAGTCCAAGTCTCAAAATTGAACTAAACATAGAAAAGCCATTTCCACCATTCTTGGTCATCATTTAGGATCCCGAGTCTGTCATCTATGGATATAATAATCTGAACACTGAAACTTAGCTAGACATTAAAATGGAAATACAGGCTTTTTCTTAATTATTGTAACAGAAATAGAAGGATTTTTCTTCATTATTCTTCATCCAAACAATGGCTTGTATTTCTAAGGGAAGGTTCACAATATCTTTCTTCCTTAAACTCTAGGCTTCTATCCTTCAGCTCTTCTGACATTTCCAATTGGGAGTTTAAAAGCATCCTCAAATTTAATATGTCTAAAATAGAATTCTGGATTTGAGCTCTCCACCACCCCAATAATCCATACTCCATATGGCCATTAAAACAGCTTTTTAAAAGCATAAATTGGATCACTTTACTACCTTATTTAATACTGCACCGTGGCTTCTCACGCACTGAGAATATAGCTCAAAGCCTCACATTATCAGGTAATACCCAAATGCCTTACTGTAACACCTGAGTACAGTCTACGTCACCAGCGGAATTCAGTGACGCTAATAAAATATGTAAAATCTGCACATTACTAAAATACTGATATAGAAATTTATAACCAAGCAGTTAATGAACTGCAAAGCTCACTCTGAACACAAGCGTTTTGTACGTTTAATATGTCACACAATACTTCTACTTTTTATTGTCAATATTGATTTGGGACATGAAGGGTAAACTGTAGAAACAAACTTAATAACTTGATTTTGATGCAATTACTTCTGGAACTGAAGCCTCTTGGGGACAATGAACTATAATTCATACTTGAAGTTCCTTCAATTTTTTAAATAGAATACTAGTATAATAGCTAACACAGAATTTCAGAGAGAGCTTAATCCTACCTGGGCTCAAGATTCTTCTGAATATGAAGGAACTGTTTTATTTACAAAAAGTGATTTCTCTTTGTATTGTGTATCAGATAAGAAAGGGTAGAAGGATGGGAATGTTATGGAAACATTGGTTTATTTAATGTGAACCCAATTAGGGAACTACATTTCTAACTAAAGTATTTTTTAGGATGTCTTAAGAAACTGTAAAAACAGTGTTGAAAAGCAACACTTATTGAAAGCAGGCTAATTAGACAGTGACTAATGATTGATATGCACTCCGTTCAACCCGAAATTCCCCAAAAGCTGTATCTATGCAAGGCTTCCTTTAGTTGAGGTAAAAATCATCACGATCATTTGGAAAATACACATTCATTCTAGGAATACTTTTCTTTCCTTAAAATTATTTTAAAAACCAGTCTTTGTCCAAAAAGGGAAAGATTACTAATGTAGCAATACACCCTGGATATCTGACCCGCTGCATGAAATGCTTTCTTGCTACTGGATAACTACATATTTATAATCCTAGCTACCCCCACCATGTTAGGTGGCAAAATAACTCTTATGACTTGACTTCTCATTAAGTGCAAGTCTAGGCACTAATGCAGTCTTTTCTGGAAGCAAAAAGGACATATCTATACTGAGAAAATTATTACTACTTTATTTTAATAGGTCTTATATTTGAGAAGTTATAAATTGATTAAAATATTTATTTAAAATTAACCACGACATTTATTAAAAGAATGGAGTTCATTTACAGTCACTATACCGTCACTTTCAAAATCTTGTGTTCAGAGAATGTTTAAACTGTGCAGAACAGAAATGGAACAAAGGACGAAAATTAAAAATCTACCTTTGTGAGATGAGAAATTGAAATAAAACTTGGTGACACTTATAAGCTAATATCGAGAAAGAGAACGCAAGACCGCACGCATGCAAGCTGCCACTGCTAATGCAATCAGCTCGCTTCTTACTTTATAAAATGAATGTTATTAACTGGAGACAATAATTTCATAACTTACCTCCGCATACTTTAACTTCAATGTTTTATGCATTTCTCGAAAACGACTGTAACGCCTGAACACAGTCCATGTCTCATCTAGGACAGTAATCTATCAACCAGGAAAATCAAAATGAATCAGCATTAATCAGAGGGAAAAGTGACTAACATTTTTAAAAAATAATTTAAAAATTAACAAAAAGTAATGAGCATGTAACATTCCTCCAGAAGTGAAAAGCATTAATCTAGCTGTATAAATAAGACTTATAAATAATAATTGCACTCTACTTAAACATGCCGCTTTGGTTCGCTCCCGAATCTTGTTACACACACACAGCACGTGCCTATGTGATGTCAGGGTCAGATGGTCACCTCTCAGTCGGCTATAAAAACTGTCCCTCAGCCCTTCACTCAGGTTGTAGAAAGGAAATCCCACAGGGTAACTTTTTTGTAACAGTGATACACCCACACAAAATGTCAGGAGTAGGTCACCAGACACCACGGTGGACAGGAGGGAAAAACAAAAAAGAGAGAGACAAGGGGAGGGCAAGGAGGGGGAGAGAAGGGGGAAGGGAAGGGGATAACAACAAAGGAAAGCAAAAGGAAGGGGAAAAATCTCACTGCACCTTAGAGATTGATAGTACAAAAACACGACATAGTTTGTTTTTTTTCAGAGAATTACCAATCCAGCCCTTAACAGGCTGAGCGGTGAAACTCTGCTGCACATCAGCTCTCATATGGACGTCACAGTGACAAGGAAAGGCTGGTGGACCACATCAGCCTTTACGATTGTAAAGCGCGGGCTAATGAGTCTCAACTTCCTATCTCCACTTCCCACTTTTCTTCTGAGCTCCTGACCCATCCATGTATCCAACTTGGAGACTTCCTTCTTAGATGTCACACAGGAGCCTCCAATTCTACTTGTCTAAAACTGTCCTTGACATGGCATCTCCAGGCTCAACCCTAGTGCTCTCCACCGCAAAACACTGCACCGCCACCTACCACAGGATGCCAGTGGGAGATGTTGACGTCCCCGACCTCCCTTGTTTTAACATTCCCACATTGAAATAAGCGCAAGGTCTTGCTTCTTTCACCTCCCCCGCGTCTCTTGGAGCTTTATCCTTCCATCCTTTGCCGTCAGCGCCATCTGACCCTAAGGTCTCCTGTGGACCCGTGACAGCCTTACCCAACTTTCTATACCCACATCCGTCCCTCCAGTCCCTTCTCTGCAGGACTGACAGGGGATCTTTCTAAAAGTCAAATCTGATCATTTGATTTGGGAGGTGTCCCTCCTCCTTAAGGACAGCTTCATGCTGCTCCTAGAAAAAGACCTACATTTTTGACCCAGCACCCACAGCCTGCCCCTGCCAGGTGTCCTCACTCCTGCTGTGCTCCCTGAAGGCATGTGCTTTGTCCCACCTTGGGGACTCTGCACAGGCCATTCCCCTACTGGAGAATCTCATCCTGCACCTGCTCAAGCACAGTAATTTAGCCTGATCCCCCTGCATGGAAATCACGGGGCCATCAGTAGGAGAACAGAAGCGACATGGGAGAACAGCCAGGTGGGCAGCTTCATAAGGAGGGAGTTTTGAACTCCTGGCCTCAAGCAATCCCGCATCACAGCCTCTCAAACTTCTGGGATTATAGGCGTGAGCCACCATGCCTGGCCTTAGGAGTGAGTCTTGAGTCCCAGCCATTCTCTGATTCATTCATTCCCCAAAGTGGCAAACGAGATGATTCGGGGGTGTACAGGAATATACATTTCCACCACCCTCCCTGGCCCAAGCCATTAGCACAGCATTCAGGGCCTTTCCCAGGCTAACCTCATGCTATACTGCTCACCCCAGCCGCCAGTTAACCAAAAATCTCACACTCCAGACAACTTGTCAGTACAGAACTACTACGTATTTATGGGTCTTCTGAAGGGCCTTTTGAATGGCCTCTTCAGCCACACACCCCTTTCTGCAACTGGAGAGTTGCTGCTCGGCCCCCACGGTGGCATGCAAACCGCAGGTCCTCCCTGGGCAGCACCCACTCCAACTCCTTTCTCCCTGGAAGAATCACTTATTCCCTGCCCTCCACGATTCCTTAGTCCTTAGTTCACATGATCAAAGCACACATCACAGGATATTAATTACACAGTTAATGTTGCACTAATTAATTTATATGATATTAATTATATGTCTCTCTACCCCATAAGATTTTAAGCCTCTAAGGGCATCTGCCTTTGGCAGTTAATTGGGGTGGCGGTGGGTGGACTGTCACTGCAGAGATAAACATTTATTGAGCTCCTATCACACGCCTGGTACCATGTCAGACGCTGATCGTTTTCTGAGAGATATACTTAAGATTACTTTGCTTTTCTAGTTAGCTAAGAATTCGGGTTTGGCCCAGATTGGTCAAAATGGGCAACAAGGCCTATTGGAGTCTTGGTAGCAGTTATTCTGTTCTGGAGTCTCACTGAATCATCTGAATCAAAGATTGTTTGAATTAGTCATAAGAGTACAACTTAAAAAAAAACTACACTGAGAAGACGGTGTATTCTCAATATATTTGTAACGTGAGTTTACAGTGAGGCATAAGAGACATTTCCAAATTCTTCGCCCTTGAGATTCACTAGAATTGAGGTTAAATACGGGGATCAGAAAGGCTCAACCTTCCCACTTTACATATAATACATTAAAATCCCCCCTTGTCTATCAACATGTAAACAAGAAAAGGACAATGAGGACAAAGAATGAAGAACGTCGGCAACCAACACACAAGTGGTGGGCAAGGAAACCACACCTGCACCTGCTCCATAGCAAAATGATCAAATCCCCTTCCCTCTAACGGAAAGACACCACGCCTAGGGCTGAGCATCTGCTTACGAGAAGTTGGTGAAAACAACCACAGAAAGGCAAAACATATATTACAACTGGGTATGAAACGGGGAGCTGACGCAGAGAGGAGGGACAGAAGATCAGCACAACAAATAACTCAGACCGAAACACTCAATTATTTTCTTTAATGTTGAAAATGCAAGGCATCATTACCACCTAACTTTGAGGAGCAAACTCATTACTTCTCTCTCTGAATGGTCTTGCTGATACAAATCCATCGTTCCTGGGCCATAAAATGATCAGGCACTTCTTAAACACCATAAACATGTCCTTGAGATGGACTGCGTTTACTTATAAACAATTCTCAATTGAGTGCCTCCCAAAAATTTGTGTTACGTACATATTTTGCTGGTTTAAAGATTGTCAATTTTAAGATCTGTTGTCAGAATATATTTGGTTGTGTGTATCTGTCTGTGTAAGGAGGAGAATCAACAGTTTTCATTCAAAGAAAAATACTCCAACTGGCCCCCATTTAAGCAGTTACTTCTCTTCAATATTTATTTTTAAACAACATTTGGGGGAGCTACCTCAATTATATATTTAAAAAATCACTGCAATTAGCAAAGGTTTAGAGGAAATGATTTAATACCTAATATACTAAAAATAGTTTCATCAGGTTTTTGTAAAATAAAGTCTTACACAGCAACATAACTATGAACATGTTTGAAAAAGCAGGAAATATATTCTGAATGTATATATAGTAAATGAATAGTAATAAGCATTAATGCATAAGGTTTAATTAAAATCTCCTTACACATTATAGAAATGGAAATGAAAATTAATACATATTATCCAAGCTTGTGGTTCCCAAAGTGGAGGAGGCAAGATGATCCACAGGGTATACAAAGAAACTGCTACAACTTCTATTTCTTTTCATCTTATTCTTTTTACATCTCCTCTTCTGAAAGTGTTATACTGAATAATAAATGTTATAATAAAAATTAGTGAGGAAATGTTATGCTTTCTAAATAAATAAAAATAGATACATTGGGTGTGCCTGTTTTAACAGATTTTTAACCGATAGGTATGCGTGATTAAAAACTTTCAGGCACCTCTACTCTAAGCTGTGGCTAGTGGGAGATGAAGGAAGGAAAACAGGAAAGTCCCACTGTTCACATGATGGCAGAATCTAAATGCATTAACTGATTCAACTCAATGTTTTATGCAGCCACTATCAACAAGTTTGAGAGAACATGAAATACATTTCAAATGCATGAATCTGTGTAGTAACAGGCATTAGTGCATTCGATTTAATTAAAATCTCTCACACAACTGTTGTAAATGGAATTAAGCCAGAGATGGTAAAAGAAGCTAACACCCCATTGATCCCAGCAATACCCCATGGAGATCACAGCCTGCTATCCGATTACTCCTTGTCCTGACCCACCTCTGCCATCCCTGAATCCTTCTGAGAACAGACAGCGCCAGTGCTTTCTGATTCCTGATAGGCATGTGCACCCCATGAGTGCTGGATCCGCTTGGCTGTCTTCACTGTGACCTCTCCCTG
The DNA here is from genome assembly GCA_963574885.1 of Lepilemur ruficaudatus. Classification (NCBI taxonomy): domain Eukaryota; kingdom Metazoa; phylum Chordata; class Mammalia; order Primates; family Lepilemuridae; genus Lepilemur; species Lepilemur ruficaudatus. The sequence goes on from CAUYRT010054013.1 coordinate 47,567, forward strand.
GTCTCCTAGCTCATCTTTTTTCTCCTCAATCACTGACTCACAGCCTGGATTTTAGGTGCCACTGGGGGACCAGCACCTCAAAGTCTCTGGCTCCCAAAACATTCTGGTGGGGCCGATGACAATAATCCCCCAAATCAGGCAGCCTGTGGGGTCAGCTTTCTCTCCTTTGTGCTGTCCAGCACTACAAAGACAGCCCTCAAGGAAGGCAACACATTCACATGACACAGATGCTATTTTAGCTCGGCAGTCACTCCTACTCGGAAATCCTTCCCAAGTACGTTCTCTGTGATGAGTGTTTCAAAGTGTTCTAGGTTTTCAATCCTCACAGACAATGATCTTGGGTTACCGAGATGATTAGGGTCACCCAAGATCAACTCCCTAAGTATCCTTTCAGCATGTCTGAAAATGATGCTGTTGCTACAGTCATTCTCCTCCCTTTGAGACCTCTTCATCTTCACTGTTTTCCTTATTCGCTTCTACCTGAAAGGAGAGCCCTTCTGTGAGGTTAACCTCCAACTGAACTATTTCCTATTATCGACTTATCACTTCAGTGTTCCTGTTGCCTAGAATGTCTCTTCTCTCATCTCCACTCACCGAAATCCACCCATCATTCCCAAGCAAACAAAAACACAAGCCCACCTGGAAGTCCTCCTGCTTACCCATGTGAGCCTCTGCTCCGGGCTGCTCTATTTTTCCATACATATTTCTCTTCCCCCACTTAGTAGTCCCTTGAATATGTGAACTGCTTATTCATCTTTTCTGTTCCTCAGTATGCTTCTAGTATGGTCTTTTCTTTAAAAAAAATTATATTACAGATACCAAAACAATATTTGTTAAACAATAAAAGAATGAATAATGGAATGGTGGAGCTCAGAGCCTCTTTTCAACGAACCCTTTCCTATTACCTTTTCTGTCGTGATCTGTGGGCAGCTGGATGACCAGCGTTGTAGTCCCTTTCTGACTTACCTGTAACTGTTCAAACTTGTTAGAAAGTAGGCATTAGAGATGAGGAAGAGGGCAAATTGTAAGGCAAAGAAAGAAACAATGTCATTTATTAAATTACTTTTGAAGAGAGCACTGATTCAGAAGAAACACTGGAAAAAGCAATTTGGGGGTATGTAGGTAGGCAGCTCCTAAAAGACACACTGAAAAACATAGGGTGGTCTCTACATTGCCTGTAAGATGGTGGGTCCTATTAACCCAAGAGTTCCTTGTTTCTGAATGTCAGGGTCATTTGGGTACGCAGGTGGGGTAAAGGGTGAGCATGTGGGCTGGAGCTGAGTTTCTTGCCTTAATAAGGGGCAGTAGTTGGAGCTCCCCGGAATACTGAGGGAGAAGGAATGGAAAGGTTGGTGCTTTAGGGAGAACACAATTGTCTCATGGGGTATTGAAGATTATCTGCTCTGAGATGCACAAGGTACCCCCTTCTCTGGTTCCCTCAGGGGAACTTGAGTAATGTTTGCATGCCTCTCTTTCTGGGGAACCCAAGGGAGGGTGGAGCTCTGCAGCCAGGTGGGCACAAAGGAAGAGACTGTGTCAGCAGCCATCCAGGGACACTGAAGGCAAGGGAACGGCTGCCATCTGGCCCATGTCCACAATTGTGTAAGGAGTTCCTAAACCAAGGAGGCATCCCCTCTGCACTGCAGTGGGCCCTGCGAACTAGCAGCTCAACCAACTGCAGAAATCCTGTCTCAACGGCAGCTGAAGGAAGGAGCTGGGCCTCAAGGGAGAAGCCTGGTCCTAAACACAGTGCATTGTGCAAGGAAAGAGGAATCTAACGCCATTCCTAGATCTGCCCCTGTCTGTTGGTAACACGGATAGGAAGTGTATGGAGCTTGGAGAATGAAGATTCCTGAAAGTAGGAGACCCATGCAAGGAAGATTCTATAGCCACATTATCCAGAAAAATCCCAGACATCCTTCTTTGCAAGTGTATCACTGACAAGTACAGAAAGTGCCTCAAGGCCTTGGGCATGTGAACTTGGTCTGAATCTGGTGTGCAATGAAGAAATGAGCCCAGTAATCAACTACCAAATTACACTCGTACTCTAGGTAACTACGAAGTGGAGCTAAATCAGATGGGGCTTTCTAGCCTGCCCAAATCCAGCCTTCTGCAGGGACCAGAAACAATGTCTTCCTCATGACTCAATTTCCGTATCTTCAAAATAGGTGGTAATACTGCTTATTTCAGCATACTTACCTTATAGGGTAGTTTGAAGGTAAATTCGACGGAATGCATGAAGGCCTCGAGATTCTAGAAGATGGAGGCCTTTCAAATCTAAGATCATTATTGATGAAGTGCTTCTCCTGTCCCCTAAAACTTCTGCGAAGCAGGCAAGGAATGGGAAGAATTACTCTATTTGAAAATTGTGGGAAATTATGAGAATGACAGCCTAAGCAATCTTCCTTTAAATTACCCAGATATTCAGAGGCAAGGCAAGGAATGTAAACTCTCTACCAGTCACCACGGGAGAATGAAATAATAAAAAGCTCTCGAACGACAGAGACTTGGATCCTGACTTTAGCCCAGTCACTTATTAGCTGTGACTTTAGCTAATTTATGAAATTCCTTCAGGTCACCATTTCTTCATCTGTAAAATACACTCATGATACCTAAACTGCACACGAACTAAAAAAATGGTGAAGAGACCTAGGCACAGTGCTTGGACACTCAATACATAGTAACTCCTGGCACTGGGACCACATTCCACAGGAAAGGTCTAACATTATCCGAAAGGTGAGGGTATCCGTAGGTAGCAACTGCAAAAAGCAGAGCTCAATCTATTCTGTGACTTCTTTTAAAACAAATTTTATGCTAGGAACAGATGTAAAAAGTCCCCAAATTCTGAAACCTAGGAAGAAGGAATACTAAGATAGTATTTTAGGAGAAAAATATAAATTTGGGCAAAATGGAAATTCAAGATATGACCATAAGGTGACTACTCCTCTGTGCTTGTGATTCAATCTCGTGTCCCCTTAGTCCCTTCTCACACGTGCAGTGTTTACTTTGTGAAGATAAACATGACTGTCCACGTGAGGGCAATATAAAAGATCAGTTGGTTTGTGTGAAAACCAAGGAAGGAAAAACAATGTTTTTTCTTCATTTTTCAGTAGAAGACAAAGTTCTTACAGAGATAGGAAGGGTGCCTAAATTTATAAAAAAGAAAAAAAACTTAGGATAAAACATGATCCTTTAAGCCCTAATGTAATTTCTTTCACTTGCTATTTATTTTTTAAAATAGTACACAAACTGAAGACCTGAACCTGGACAGACCACGGCACATGCGACACCCCATTTGTCTCAGCCGCGCTAACACACGTGCAGGGAAATAATCTATCAAGCTACTAACAAGCACAGACTCAGACGCCAACACACTATTCCTTCTGAACATTTATATTCTATCAAGTTGGGAGTAAGTATTTCTAAAAGATCTATGTGCGCATCGTTTATCTAATAGACTGCAATGGCTTTTATTTCTGTTCTGCCAAATATAGAGAAATTTCTCTGACTGTAAATGTGATTGCTTCAACTCCCAAACTGCAGATTTTCTGGGCATTTCTTCTTCGTGCTTCCTGGCAGGCCTATCTGCCATTAAATTCTCCAGATCTGTCAAAGCCTTAACGATTGTTCCAATTTACAAAGTGCCTGGGACTTCGTCAGAATTCAAAATGAAAAGTTAAAACACACATAAAAATAGCAGTAAATTTCGAAAATAGGCAAGGATTTAGAAGTGGCCACAATGTCTAGGGCAACACTGAAATATGGCCTCAACTTCTAAAAGTACAGAAAGTCGTGATATTTGGAAGGTACATTAAAATGAGTAAGTAGGGAAACAATCATGCCTTAATGGACTGAGACTTGACGTGGACATTTGGTACCTGGACCTACTTACTGGCTGTGTGGCCTTGAACAAGTCATTCATAATTTCCTAATTTGTGAAATAGGAACAATACCCCCATTTTGGTACAATTTCCATATTTGTGGAAATGGCTAGCAAAAAATGCTTGGGGTGAAGACGATGCCTGATAGATGTTAGTTCCCTTTCTTGAAGAGAGGCTGCAAACTCAGTGCTTCTCGAGATCCGTCAGGAATGACACTCAGAGAGGCCCAGTGAGTGGACAGGAGGGAGCCCAGAATGAGTGGACCAGACTATCTGAGTTCATTCAAGTGTGCTATCGAGGATGGATAAAGCTAAGACAAAGTGTTAAACACGGCCAGTAAATATGCCAGAAGCCTATAAGATATAGGCAGATGTCACAGGATGTGTGAGGACAGATAACAGGTAAGTGAGCAGCCCGTGAGCCACAACACGGTTCATACGTGACACAAAACACAGGCCATAGGCTATTAACCTACAAGACACAACAAAGCCAGAATAAGTTCAAAAAATTCTGATGGAACAGACAAGAATGTTAATTATAGATTTAAAAAAAAGAGAGAGAGAGAGAGGGAACTGCTATGTCATGATGTGTCCCTTCTGAGATGACAGCTATGTCACCCTGAACTGATCACCTTGGTGGCAACTGGCTTGGTCCCACTCTGGCCCTACGTGTGCTCTACCTGAGAGATGCAGGTAAAAACCAGGGCTGCTCACAGCAGGCCGCAGGCCAGGTACACCTGCTCTCTCTCATGGAACAAGCTGTACTGCCCTCTGAGGACCTTTCATCTGCTGTGTCCCTTGCTCAAAACGCCACTCTGGTCCTTGTAAGCACATAGTCAGGGGGAAAGGCTGAGGTAGGGGGGAGAGAGAAAGAGAGAGACAGAGACACAGAGAGACAGGGACAGAGAGAGACAGACAGACAGAACAGGTAAGCAGAGCTTCTCTGTATGGTGCAGGAGGACTCGAGTGTCTTTGGAGGTTACCATCTCATCAAGGTGACCTTCTCCGTGACAGAGAGTCCCGAGGTGCCCAGCAAAGTAGACAGCACAAGCCCACCCCAAGAGGAGCTACTCTGCCACTTGGCCAGTGCTGCCTTGCAGGAATGTTGCCCTGGTTCCCACTTTTTCTGACTTTTCACGGGAACTTGGCAAAGCTGGGTATCTATGTCAGGTCTGCCAAGTTTTAAATGCTGATAGTTCATGCAACATTTAAAAAATCTGTTCAGGCCAACACAATTCCACATCTTCTAGCACCAGTCATTCCTGTGTCAGGCCCCGGCCCCACAGTGCATGCAAGTGGTCCTTCCGGTGTAGAAGCGAGATTCCAACTTGAACTTGTGCGACCCTGCCATTTTATAGTTTACTGCATCTCACTTGGGGTCTCTTCTGGCAGATCTGAGAGATCTCTGGGCCCTAAGTGTCTAGGGCCAGACTGACTGACATTAGAAGGGAGGGCTCCAGCTCTAAATCCACGTGACCGTGGGAGAATGACTGCCACCGACTGGGGTGCTCTGTAATCATTCACAGACGGTCTACGAGCTTGATTGGAACACTTCCGAAAGGTTATATACTTCCTCGTCACTATTCATTATTCATGTTTTCTCTGCTTCTCCCCTTCTTCTCAGGCCACTGACCAGCATTTAGAGCACAATAAAACAAGAGGAGGAGACTATTTCTATGGCACTTACACAAAATGCAGATGATTAGAGTCAGGGAAGGTTTGGTCCTGGACATCACGTGTGTGAGGTGGGGTGAGTGTGGCCCTGCATTTCTCTAGTCTGTAAGTGGACCAAAGTGATACAGGTCAAAAGAGCTGACGTCCTGCAGCCACGTGAGAAAAGAAAGGCACCTCTCCTTTCCTAAACAGTGCAAGAGGAGTGTGGCTGGGATGCCAGAGGCTCCTCAGAGAGGACAACAATGGGACCGGACACCTGCCTCACTGAGCAAGTGGCTAGAGAGTTCCCAGGTGGCCAGGACAATGTCCAGAGGGCGGGTGGGGGCCACAGAAGACAAGGCAAAGCTAATCTGCAGGTGGTGCGTGCTGGCGTGTGCAGGGCAGTGCTGGGGAGGCAGGAAGCGAGGTGGGAGAGGGAGATGAGACAGGCGATCTTGACTCAGACACAATCAAGAAGCCCGCTCTGCCCGCATGATTAAGAGCCCGCCGACCGCCCTGTGAGGGTGAGCAAGGGGCAGGACTGACTCTGTCAGTGCAGATGGAGCACGTGGGGCCAGGTTTACAAAGGCACATGGTCACTTAGTCATCCTGCCGCTCTGGACAGGCTGTGCCCAATGAGAACACCCTGTGACTGGCTTGCATGCGTCATATGGCTGAGTCATCTGCTGGGTGGCCATCGCCAGGTGGGCACCGCATGGGGGCTGGGGCATCTGTGCTGCACAAGACTGACGAGGACTTGGGAGCTCATGTGGATAGGGGACGCCAGCAACAGACATGACAATGACCGGAAAAAGCTGGGCTGAAAGCACGAGACCATGAGCTGTGACCTCAGCAGTGAAAGGAAGGGAGTAGCAACCCAGGTGACAGGATAGAAAAGGAGGCCCTAGTGCAGATGACCACTCCAGGAAGGAGATGAGCACCCTCTTGTACAGATTACTGCCATTGTTTGCAGGAATAGAAACTAGCAGGAAACAAAATATTAAAACATATACCCATGCTGACTTATTTCTTTATGCTACCATGTTGGTATGTAAGTTAAATGCAAGGAATTTAAAACAATGCTGGAAACACCAGCTTATTTCTATGACATAAGACTATGACAGCTGCCGTTAGCCTTAACCAGAGATGTCCCAGTTTTGCATTATGCTGAAATGCAATTTAAAAATTAAATTTCACCCACTCTGGGCCTAGCTAACTGTAAATGGCAAACATAATGTGGTGTAAGTGGTTTCATGTATCAATGATGATAAGGCGTGAGGGGCTGGGGTTTTAAGAGGACAGCCGCCATCCAGTTAGCGGCATGCTTTGTGGCAGATGCAGCTGAGCGCAAACACGAGTTTCACAGATCCATTCTGCTGACCAGCCGGTGACACGCAGCAATAGCCAGCCCAGAGCATGCTCTGCTCCGAGAGAAGCCAGACCGGCGCCCCCTCTCAGCTTCCTTGCCCTATCTCTGCCATCAGTCGGCAGGACGGGCATCCCTTTACGTGTCTGTAGACTCAGTCCCTTGGAGGATGTGCTACTAGGATCTGTGGGAGGGTACAGCTTCAAGGGTCACGGGAACTGACACCTAGGGGTTCCTAGGCACGTGTCCTCCAGGATCAGTAAAATAGAGGGGCGGGGAGCAACACTAAAATAAACACCAACAAGAGAGAAACGAACCCACAAATACACACTGAATGGAATAACACACCCATACAGCGGGATGCTATTCAGGAATATAAAAAACAAATTACTGTCAGACTCAAGTACATGGATGAAGCTCCAAAATACCATGTTAGGAGAAAGCAGCCAGACACAGAAGGTAAACGCCTCATGATTCCACAGTGTGCCAGAACAGACACAGCTACTCTCTGGTTGCAGAGGATGGGCCAGCGCTGGCCTGGGGGCTGGCTGTGGGCGCTGGCTGCAAAGGGCCAAGAGAACTTTCTGGAGTGACGGAAAAGTTCTAAATCTCAATGGGGGTTTAGTCACATGCATGTATTAATATGTCAAAACTCATCAAACTACATGCAAAATGTGTACATTTCATTGTATGTAAATTATGCCTCAACAAAGTTGATTTAATAAAACTAATGAGACCCACAACAAAACCTACCTACTTATCTATGTTCACAGTTATTTCATAAAAGAAAGTTGCTTTCAATCCCCCCCCAATAAAGCAGGTATAAAAGACAGTCCCTTGGAATCAAATATATTTTAATGAATATTAAATTTAGTTTAATGAAAAGCTCTATTACTCTCATTTTAAAGACCAGTGATGGAAACCTCTTCAGGACCCATCAGAGATCTGATGATGAGCATCTGGGAAGCCCAACTGTCTCCCTGCCTTGCCCTGAAATTGCACACCTTGTACCCTACCTGGAGCATCCCCTTAACGGGCTTTGACAATGAACAGACCACACTGGAGCTACCAAATTGGGAATTAAAATGAAATTGGCCAGGAAGAAGGAATGATTTCAATGACTGATAATAAGGCTGACCTAAGAAAGGGTGGGCAGAAAAGGGCAGGAAGGAGAGAGGACAAGCAGGGCGAGGGGGAGACAACAAGGGGGAAAGCCAGGCAGCCACACTGCTGCCTGCTGTCTGGTGCCCGGGCTCACTCAGGCCCGAGTGCAGACTCACACCGAGTGGAGACTCACACTGAGTGGGCCCTTGTGTGTTCACACAAATCAGCTGGGCCCCGAAATAAGCTGGCAGGGACACCAGCAAGCTACACAGTGATCAGGGGTCCTACACCGGGGGTGCGTCAAGACCCTGCTCAGTTGGTCACAAAGGGCAAAGCGCCTTGCTGTGTGCTCTCAGGACCCCAGACAACCTTTCAAGACCATCACAGGAGATGATAAGAAACAAAAATTGATTTTTTAAAAGAGAAGCAGTAAAAATTTTTCTTAAGTATAAAGTGCAATATAAAATATCTGTATACATTAATATCAGATTTTCCTTTAAAAACCATTGAACTAAAGAGAACAGTCGCTTTTAAAAATAATGCTTTTTACCAGCGCCTTCTTAAAGTCACTGGTTCACCAAGAGAACAATTTAGTAGTAGCCAGAATATTATCATTAGTGTGACTGATTGTTTTAGAGAAAAGGGCCTATACATGCAATGTCCAGATGATGGACGGAAAAGGTTGACAAACTTAGCTTTTAAATTCAGAATGCTGAGGGGGAACAAACAACAAAAAAGAAAAAAAAAAACCAAAACCCAAAACTCTCATAAAGACACAATTGCGTATCAAAAGTCACTGAGGAGATCTCAAAGGTAAAATCTCACTCATTCCCTAAAACATTTTAATAACAATCACTGACCCAGCACTTAGTATGCGGAAGGCCTGTTTCAAATACTTACAGACATAAACCCACACACTCCCCATACCAACCCAGTCAGGTGGGTTTTATTATTCCCATTTTACAGATGAGGCACAATGAGGTTGAGTAACTTGTTGAGGTTACCTGGAGGAGGCTAGGCAGGATATTGGGGCACCCAGAACTATTACTATATCTCTGCCTGGAGCTAGGCTGGTTTGTTTTGTTTAAGGCATGTTTGTTTCTAGTACTGGACCCTGATCTCTCTCTGACAGGGCATTCACATGGGGCAGAGGCCCTTGGAGGGCATTAGGAGACTTGGCTGAAAAGAGAGCTAGGGATTCTCCCGCTAACGCTAACAGTGCATTTCTTGTGCTAATGATTACTTACAGCACCTAGGATAAGCAGAAAAAGGAAGCAGAACAATGATGTGATTTCAGAACTTGCTTTGATAAATTCAAAGCAAGCAGAACTCTTTGGACTTTAGGTATTTTGAAGTGAAAGCCTAGATTTCCAAAGGCCTCACATAATTTTCCATATTTGGTTTCTCTAACTAGCTTTGACAGTAGCATCTTCACAATTTTGGCCAGATCTGCACACCACCTGGATTATTATTTGCTTGTAATTTTTATTTAAATCAACATAGTTTTTAAAAAATTAATTACCTTCTTTATCTAAATCCTATAAATGAAATCAATTTAAAGCTATTTTATCAACACATTTATCTGTGAAAGTAAAACGTCCATGTACCAATTAAAATCACCGCATGTCCTTCATTGCCGTGAGTTCTATGCATTGGAGAATTCTATTAATAATTCTGAGCTAGTGGAAGCCATTCTTTATCCCTAATTCAAAAATATGGAAATAATACAAACACAGCTCCAGCAAATGTTTTTATATATGTACCTAATACTACATGTATGTACAAATGGAACTAGACACACACACACACACAATTTAGAATGGTTGGGAACAAAAAGAAAGAAACAAAAACCTGACCAGGAATTAGGGATTAATTAGGTCGGGGGCAGTGGGGAGTGTTGGATCAGGGATATGACATAACATTTAAATAAGAAACCACAGAATCTGATCACTGGAGTTAAAGACACACAGGCATCCTTCTTTGTCAACACAAACTTCAAATATATAAATTGATGCCCAGGTTTTTTTTCTTTTAAAGGAAAACTCAGTATATAGAAATAAAAATCTAAAAACCTGATTAGGTAGAAAAGAAGTTATTTGCATTGTTTCCTCAGGAAGAGTGAAAGGATGTGCATTCCTGAAAGGAGGGATCCCCCAGGGCGTGGGGCTCCCCTGGGGTGCACCAGGGGCGGGAGAGGTGGGCATGGCTGTTGAGGCTCCCTCCTTCCCTCCCCCCCCCCCACCTCTCCCCTGTGCAGCAGCGCCAGGCTCCTCTGCTTTTCACGGTGTCCTTCTGCGTAAGATCCTCTTTCAACAAACGTGCTTCTCGGGTAAGACGGAATTTGGAGACCATTGTAATTGTCCAATTTCTTCATCTTACCAATGAGGAAACTGAGGCTCAGAATGACTTAGGGCCACTGAGCCAACCACAGCAAAGTCCAAGTTTATAGAACTCAGCATCCAAATTCCTAGTCTGGTGTTTACCTGAACAAAACCACCTCCAAGAACACCCTCGTGCATGTGCACGCACAATACTGGCGACCCTAGTGGATTTCCTATCAGTACCCTCGCCAGTCTTTGAAAATTGAAGAAGAGCGATTTATCACTAATTCCTTGAGGTGGTGTGGTGGCCCACAACCTTTAATAAAGTGTTATGAGTCAACGGAGTAAATTAGAAATCAGATGAAGTCATTATTTTGGAAGGCATGACGTAAAGAAACAGGCATATCTCTTCCTGAAAACTTGTATAAATCAAATAGTACCTGAAACAGATTAGGAAAGCTTCCTAATTAACAGTAGAAACAACAGCAATGAAAACAGCAGCAGTAATAATAGGAACAGTTATGATTTCTTGTGTATTATATACTAGCCACTGGACTTAGCACTTCACATGCATTGATACCCTTGTGACGTAAATATTATTAATCCCATTTTTATACGTAAGAAAACTGAGCCTAAGCTCATGGGGAGGGTGACCAACTGTCCTGGTCTGCTCAGGACTGTGGGGTTTCCTAGGGTGTAAAACTTTAAGGGCAGAAATTAAGAAAGTCCTGGGCAACCTGGATGGCTGGTCCCCTACCTTTGGGGCTGGTGTATGACAGAACTTCCAGTCTGTCTGACTCACCACCTACCACTACCTTCTAGGTGATAACTTCCCTCCATGTGTTATAGTCTAGGCTAGGGTTTCACACACTGGATTAAAGAAGGGCATGACCAATGAGTATCTCACAAAACAAGATATTCACATATATTATAGCTTCACTTCCTTTTGTAGGAAAAAAGACTGAGAAAGCACTGCCTAGCCTCAAACCTCCATTCCTCCGGAAAGGCAAAGAAGGGACACTTACCTTGACTTCAAACTCGAAGTGTTCGTCCTTTCCTTGCCCGCAGAGGACATAGCGTGGAATACTAATTTTAATTGGGTTCTTCAGGTCGTCTGGATTTGCGCCCAAGGAGCGAGGAACCATCCGCTATCAAAGGCACATCAGATGGGAAGAACAAAGAGAAACCAAAATCACTCCACTGCAAATACCCTGCTTGGGTAAGAGGGAGAAAATGTGTTTCAAGTAGAGAAAAGAGCATCAAACCAGTACAGTTTATTTAGAAAAATGATGGTTTCCTTTGAAAGAGAAATGCTAAGCCTCTCGCATAACAGAAGACCATTGCTTTAGGTATACCATTCTAAGAAGTTAGGGCAAATGCAGAATGTTGTTTGCCTTTGAAGTTCCTTCCAATTTACAAGAACAAGTGAAAACAGGGACAGATTACCTGTCCTCACTTTAAAAAAAAAACCAGTGTACACTAGATTCCGTTCTGAAAAGTCTTGACCATCTGACAAATGTTTTTCTTCACAGACTATGATGGTTATACATAAAGCTGAAAAAGCTGGAGGTTTTATTCAAATTAACTTCATTTTTAACTTTTAGGCATTTTTATAAGCCAGGGTAGTAAGAAAAGCTGTTTAAACCGCAATTAAAACAAATCCCAAGTACTGTGATAAATAATCAGCTTGGCTCTGACAAATATTTACGGTCTGGGAGGTGGGAAGCCAGAGGGATTTGAGGAAGACGCATTATGAAAAAAATACATCTTCAAAATGAGTTCTCCTGAGTGTGAACAGGAGTAAATCTCTGAACAATTCTTATTATTTGCACTAATTTGGGACTTTAGAAAACATCAAATATGGTTTTGAAGTAGTTGCAGTAATAAAATAACTAGAATCATAATTATAATTAGTATTTATTGAAAACTTAACTATATACGCTAACACCTGTGCTAAATAGTTCACATGCATGGCTCACAATAATCTTTACAATCTCCCCTATGACATATTAACCATTATTAACCCTATTAATCAGATGAGAGGCCCAAGACAGAGGGCTGAGGTTGCTGGATGGAGGTAATGAGCAGAGCAAGGATTTGAAGTCAGGCTAAACTAGAGCCACCCTGGCACCACCATGCTGTATTGCTAACATGAAATTTTAAACTAATTTTAAAGCTCTGACTTGGATGGGGCAAATGCAATATATGTAACCTAAACATTTGTACCCCCACAATATGCTGAAATAAAAAAATAAAAATAAAATTTCATCTATCTGAGATAAATTAAGCTTATGAACATTTCACAGATACAGATTTTAAGAAGCTGGAAACCTCATGATGATGCAGTGAAACCCACTTATGTGACTAAAAAGAAAACAGTGGGCAACAAGCTCCCTTTCTCCAGGCAGAAGGGTCCTCAGCCAGGTATAAACGCAAGGCCCCAGCCAGCAGTGTGCGAGGAAGCTCAGACTTCAGGGTGACATAGGGACATGTGATTTGTTTCAGACTGATGCTTTCAGTCTAGCTGGCTAAGTGAACATTTTGGCATGAGATGAAGCTACCAAAGCCTGCTAGAACATCTTAGTTTCTCCCCAAGGTATGGTCACCCAAAACAGGAACAATTAAGTGTTAATGGTATACCCATTTAACTGTCCTTGATGTCAAAAAACATCAAGAGATTATTCTCAAAAAGGGGATTTCTTGACATATGCACCACTAAAGACTTTACAATTCCCTGAGGGTCCCTTTCTCCAAATTACTTTAAATGTAGACATTTTCTGAAATATGAAATAAGTTTATCTGTTTAAAGCTGAAAAGGCAGAGAAATAAACTAGTGGTTTTATTTATGAGAACATACTTATCTTTGACCTAAAAATGGCATGGTTTAGCCATGAAGTAAGTTCTTGCTCTGCTGCCTAAGCCCTGATCCCTTCTATGTCGTGCTTAATAACTCTATTTCTCAAGTAGTAACATAATCTCTTTTCCAGATCTGACATCTCTCTCCTGGTGACATCTCTTTGGTGCTGTGCGGGTGCTGGGAGACGGGGGTCAGCGAGCAGGCTGCAGCGAGGGGTGACCTCGGCAGAGGAGAACGCCACCGCAGAGACCCGAGGCAACCACCAGCAACTGACAGCACTAGCTGAGAAGGAAAGACCCATCACTCTGGCTTAGGAGGAACCTGAACCCTCCCTACTGGTTAGACCAAAAGGTCAATACCACAGCTAATGTGACGAGGAGCCATCTCTGTACAGCTACAGGTTCTGTCCTAAGAGGTGAGGAGGACGAAAGGCAGGAAAGAAGGTAATCAACCTTTTTTCCTCTACCAACTAGAAAGAGTAAACAGTAAAGAATTCTTAAATGTCACACAACCTTGCGGAGGGGTCATGATTAGCATTCTTTCAAATCTATCTACTGGACTTTTGTCACTTGAGGCACATGGTGGTCACACACGTTTGCTGCAAGAGGATCTGATAGGCAAACTTCATGTTTTTCAGTTTTGCTGAGGGATACCTCCGATTAAACACCCGGATCTCTCAAGATTATGTGGACTATGGGCTTCTCAAGCAGGTGTAGAGAATGACATCAACAGGTGTAACGCACCTGGCATAGAAGCCCGAATGCTATCTGCTTCCCCCCACCCCCAAGTAGTCACAGAAAACGGACTTGGGCTTCCTGGCGGTGGCCACGTCAAAGACTCAGAGAGGGAGACTCAGAACCCAGTCGCAGCTCTGGGACTTGGTCTTGGAGGAACAGTCACTCACCCTTTCTGCACCTCAGTATCCTTGCCTATGGAAACAGGTGATACTTATCAAATCCCAACTATTGTATGGCAGGAACCCATGTAGGACAGCACCCCGCTCTCTGGGACTGCAGGTTAGAGGCAGACTCGGACAAGAAAACTGATAATTACAGCAGGATTAGAAAGTTGTGCTGGGGGACTCAGTGGGAACAAGTATGGCTGTGTACACTGCTGCCCAAATGTCACGAATTTTACCTGTGACCATAACTGCCTAGGCCTATTCTGTCAGCTAAGTCCCAAAGACTTAACTTTGACTTTCTAAATGCCTTCTCCTATAGGCACCCCTGGGATGTACAATCCAAGAGTGGTATCTTTTACTGAGCACCAACTATGTGCCACGCAGAGGGCTGGGTCCTGGGAATACAAAATAATCTTTAAAAAGGATTTGTAACTTCTAAGACCTTTAGTTTTTCTCAACTGCATTAAGTTTTGAGCAAAGATTTGGTGTTTCCATGCTAGATGAATTATATTGTAAAGGTAGATTTGCTACCTTAAGTTTTTCTTTTTAAAAGTCAATTT
>CAUYRT010054014.1:0-18451 GCA_963574885.1 Lepilemur ruficaudatus
AACCAGCCTGAGCAAGAGTGAGACTCCGTCTCTACTAAAAAAATAGAAAGAAATTAATTGGCCAACTAAAAATATATAGAAAAAATTAGCTGAGCATGGTGGCACATGCCTGTAGTCCCAGCTACTTGGGAGGCTGAGGCAAAAGAATAGCTTGAGCCCAGAAGTTTGAGGTTGCTGTGAGCTAGGCTGACGCCAGGGCACTCACTCTTGCCCAGGCAGCACAGTGAGACTCTGTCTCAAAAAAAAAAAAAAAAAAAGATTAAGTGTGTAGTGTCAGCAGAGTGTTTACTCCAGAGCAGGGCACCAAGACAAGCTTGGGGTAAACGCGACCAGGCCTGTTACTGACCCCCGTATCCTCCACTGTTTACATTTCTGTCTCTACTTCTTTTCTCTAAACCAATTCTCCATCAAAGCAATGGCCCCATAATTTATTTTTGATTTGTGTCTGGAGTAGGCTTTTAAAATTCCAAGTCATTTTTATCTACTTGATCATTGCATATATCAAACCACTGCACTTCTCTCATTCCAGTTAAACCAAAATGGCTTGCAAACTCCAAAACATGATATGAGCTGTGTTGTCTCTGTATAGTTCACTTGCTTTAAGAAAGGTTCTAGTAGAGACGTGGAAAGGCTAGAATGTTTGTACCACTTCCATAAGCAGGATCCGCAGCTCAGGTTAGCGTCAACTTCGCCTTTCCCTTTCTATCCTGGAGATTGAAGCCTATGCAGCATTTCTAGAAGAGGAAAGCAAGTCCTGGAATGTCCCCCTCACCTCTACCAAGCAATCCCCTTTAGTTCTTCAAGTCTTCCTTTAAGCACCGTCTCCTCCAGGAAGCCTTCCCTGAACCCTCTCATATTAGGTGACTGTCCTCTCAACTCCCATACTCTGCCTCAGGACATGCTGTGCTCCCTGAGAGTAGGGACATTGTTTTTCATTTCTGTATCCTCAATCCCATAGCACAGTGTTCTGCTCTTAGGAATTGCTCAATAATGTTTGTGGGATGAATGGATGTCACATAGTTCTTTGCTTCCTGAAGGAAAGGTGTATTCGTCAGGCATATTTCCCCCTATAGCAACGTTCTTCATGTTGTTCCTGAGCATACAGCAAAGGAAGTGTTTGATTATACTTTTAGTAAACCTCACCTTTGCTATAGATCCTGGGTCTCATCTATTTCTCCCATATTAGCATTTACCTTTAAACAAATGAACAAACAAGCAACACACAAGCCCAGCCTTTTATTGTTTTTCATTGTTATAGAAGTAATATATGCTCATTGTAAGACATTACAACACATGAATAAGAAAAAGAAGGAAATAATAATGAGCATATATATCTTATTAGTAGTAGTAAGCATAATAATAGTACTAGTAGTAATAGATATACTTAGTAGAAATAATAATTAGGAGAGATAATAATGTCTCTACTACTCAGAGATAATCTCTTAATATTTTTGTGACCATACATGCGGACTTTTTGTTATGCAGGTCTATGTTTTAAAAATGGGTCACAGTGTTCATATGATACTTTCTCCTCTTAATATATATTTAAAAATATATTTTACATCATATTTAGGTCACATTGTTTTTATTATATAAATATGCCATATCTTAATTAATCTTGCCTGGCTGAATTGTTTCCAATTATTAGCAGTTATTCATAGCACTGCAAGGTAGTTAAATGTTTAAGTAGTTTTTTTATTATAACCTTAGGATAAAATTTTTAAAATAAAAATGCTGATTTAATGGGTGTACATATTTTATATGGTTTTTAACATTTTTTATAAGCTACCAAATTACCGTCAGCCCCTGCTATCAGTGCCTGAGTACACAAGTCTTTGAGTTCTTGCCAGCCCTAGACACTTATATTAATAAATGAACAATGCAAACAAGACATTTGGTTTTTGCAAAGTCATTCTTGTTTTACTAGACATTTTTTTAATCACTAGGTAGGTAAAATTTCCCTTCTTTGTTTAATGATGATTTTATCTTTTGTAAATATTTGGGTCTTTTGCATATTTTTCTGTTGAGTTACTAAATGCCTTTTTTTCCATGGAAGCTACATCAGTGCCCAGGATGGCCTTGACTGAAAGCCCATTTTGCAATGATAGGTGTTAAATGAGGTTTTGTGTGTGTGTGTGTGTGTGTGTATGATTGTGTGTGCTTGCATGTATGTATGTGTGTGTCCTTGAGCAGCGTATTTTCCAGAGCTACTTTGATTATTAAAGTTAATGTCTGATTTGTTTAAGTTGTAATTTAAAACATTATTTTTCTTTAATAATTTATTCATTTCATAGATTTTATTTTATTCTTAAAAATGAGCAAATTTTTACCAGTTTCTTAAGGGGGACTTCAATTAATATTTGATTCTGTTAATTAAACTCCCTTGAAAATTTTAAACTGTGTTTATAAATATAACATGTTTAACTTTCTTTTAAAGTACATCAATTATGTGACTGATAAACTTTAAGCCTTATAAATCAAGTAATACAACATATAAATATGGCAAAGCCAATTTATCTTAAACTTTCTAATATGATTTACTAATATAGCACAATTTTCTTAAAATGACAAATACAATCAAATGCTCACTCATTATACATTTAAAAATTGAAATTGGAAAGCAAATCTGTTAGATAGTCTAATATATGAAATTGTTCATAATATACCAAATTCTCTTACATGTTTTAAATACCCAAAATATTATATATCTATAGATTATTCCCAAATTTAATTCAAAATAATAATAATTCAAGGTTTGGTTTACTTGACTGTTTCTATACTTTACCATCTCTATATTCTAAACCTCCAAGGACATTTACCCACAAAAAGATGAAATTATTTCATTGCAAGTAATCTGACATTGCCCTCTACTGTGGCTAAGGTTGCATATAGACCTGAGATTTTGGTTGGGATAAGAATATTTATAGCCATAGACATCTCAGGTGAGTTTTCTCACAACAATGGGGACAAGTGTTACTAGAAGCTTCTTTTCATGTCCCTGTGCCAGATAAAGGGATCTCACACTACCCCTCCATTGGAGTAGGTGGCTCTAATTCTCACATCTGATCTAAGCCTGCAACTCCGCTCCAGGTGGCCTCGCCAACTGATTGGATCCAACAGATCATTTCTAGTTACATTTAAGCTAAATTCTTTTCCTGTTCTTCCTATTGGGAATGCCATAGGTTTTATTGATATTCAAATGACATCTATTAAGTCTGTCTCTGATTCTAAAGAAACAATTCTAAGGCCATTTTAGTGACAACAGATTTTTGAAATTGCCTTTGGCTAAGATAAATAAAGCAGCAGGATTAAGTATAACATGGTAAAGTTACTTGAATAAATAATCACTGGCAATTAACTAGGTTTAACTCAGAGTCCACAGATAAGGTCCAAATTATCCAGTGGACCTTCTGATTTTTAGTGAATTTTCTTTTTTATTTTTTTTCTTATTTATTTATTTCAAAATATAACAGGGGTACAAATGTTTTTGGGTATCAACTTTGTTATGCTTGAGTCAAGGTTATAAGTGTGCCCATTACCCAGATAGTATCATTATACCTGTCAGGTAGGTTTTCACCCACCCCCGCCTCCACCCTCCCCTTGCTTGATTTCCTCTCAGTTTTACTTTCCTCTGTGCATGTGTGCTCATCGGTTAGTTCCAATTTAACAGTGAGTACACGTGGTGTTTGTTTTTCCATTCTTGAGATACTTCACTTAGGATAACAGTCTACAGTTCCATTCAAATTGTTGCAAACGGCTTTAATTCATCCTTCTTCATGGCTGCATAGTATTCCATAATATACATATGCCACATTTTGTTAATCCACTCATAAATTGATGGGCACTTGGGTTGATTCCACATCTTTGCAATTGTGAATTGTGCTACAATAAACATTCATGTGCAGGTGTCTTTTTGATAAAATGGCTTCTTTTCCTTTGGGTAAATACCCAGTAGTGGGATTGCTGGATCAAATGGTAGGTCTACTTTTAGTTCTTTGTGGAATCTCCATACTGTTTTCCATAGAGGTTGTACTAATTTGCAATCCCACCAACAGTGCATAAGCATTCTTTTCTCTCTACATCCATATCAGCGTCTATTGTTTTTGGATGTAATAAAAGCCATTCTAACTGGGGTAAAGTGAAATCTCATTGTCACTTTAATTTGCATTTCCATGATGATTAGTGATGTTGAGCATTTTTTCATATGTTTATTGGCCAGTTGTCTATCTTCTTTTAAGAAGCTTCTGTTCATATCTTTTGCCCATTTTTTAATAGGGTTGTTTGTTTTTTTCTTGCTGATTTGTTTGAGTTCTTTGTAGATTCTGGTTATTAGCCATTTATTAGATGTATAGCTTGTGAATATTTTCTCCCATTCTGTAGGTTGTCTCTTTGCTCTGTTGATTATTTCCGTAGCTGGGCAGAAGCTTTTTAATTTAATCAAGTCCCATTTATTTATTTTGATTGTCTCTATGATTGCTATTGGGGTCTTCTTCATAAATTCTTTGCCTAGGCAAAGTCTAGAAGAGTTTTTTCCACATTTTCTAGAATTCTTATGGTTTCATGCCTTGCATTGAAGCCTTTTATACATCTTGAATTAATTTTTGTGAGTGGTGAGAGATATGGATCCTGTTTCATTCTTCTGCATGTGGCTATCCAATTTTCCCAGCACCACTTATTGAATAGGGCTTCTTTTCCCCAGTGTATATTGTTATCTGCCTTGGCAAAGATCAGTTAGGTGTATGTGTATGGTTTCCTATCTGGGTTCTCTGTTCTGTTCCATTGGTCTATGTCTCTATTTTTTGCCAATGCCATGCTGTTTTGGTTACTAAAGCCTTGTATATAGTTTGAAGTCTGGTAATGTGATGCCTACAGATTTACTCTTTTGCTTTAAGATTGTTTTGGCTATTCAAGATCTTTTCTGGTTCCAAACGAAATATAGAATTATTTTTTCTAGGTCTGTGTAATCTAGGAAGAGGCCTAGCAATTTTGTTTCTCTTTTCAAAGAAACAACTTGTTGTTTCATGGATTCTTTGTATTGTTTTTTGTTTAGTTTAGTTCTGACTTTAATTATTTCTTTTCTTCTGCTAGCTTTGGGTTTGATTTGCTCTTCCTTTTCTATTTCCTTGAGACATGTCATTAGATTGTCAATTTGTAATCTTTCTGTCTTTCTGATGTAGGCATTTAAAGCTGTGAATTTTCCCCTTACAACTGCTTGTGCTGAATCCCATAGATTTTGGTAGCTTGTGTCTCTTTTGTCATTCAGTTCAAGGAATCTTTTGATTTCCATTATAATTTCATTATTAACTCAATAACTGTACAGCAACAGGTTGTTTAATTTCCATGACTGTGTAGAATTGCTTCCCTTGGAGTTGATTTCTAGTTTTATTCTACTGTGGTCTGAGAAGATATATGGTATTATTTCTATTTCTTAAAATTTGTGGAGGCACTTTTGTGGCCTAAGATATGATCAGTCTTGGAGAATGCTGCATGTACTGATGAAAAGAATGTATATCCAGTAGTTTTGGGGCAAATGTCTGTTAGGCCCATTTGTTCTAGAGTCCCGTTTAAGTCTAGTGTTTATTTATTTTCTGCTTGGATGATCTATCCAGTTCTGTCAGTGGGGTGTCTAACTCCCCAGCAATTATGATACTGCTGTTTATCCCTTTGCTTAGATCTAGTAGGGTTTGCTTTATGAATCTGGGTGCTCCTATGTTAGGTGCATAAATATTTAGGATTGTTATACCTTGCTGAATTGCTCCCTTTACCATTATATAATGGCCATCTTTTTCTTTCTTTACTCTTGTTGATTTAAAGTTAATGTTATCTGATATGAGAATGGCTACACCTGGTTTGTTTTGGTTTCCATTTTCCTGGAATATTTTTTTTCCATCCCTTCACCTTGAGTCTGTATGAGTCCTTGTGGGTTAGATGTCTTTCCTGGAGACAGCAGATACTTGGGTTATATGTTTTCATCTGTTCAGCCAGCCGATGTCTCTTGAGTGGGGCATTCAGACAGTTCATATTAATTGATAGAATTGACATGTGCATGCTGTTCTCTTTGTCCTGTTGGGTAGTACCATGTTGCTTTGTTTTATCTCTTGTGCTATTGTCTTATATGAGCTCCAGGCTTTAGCTTTTGGATGGTTTAATACTGGTATGTATCTATTGTGCTGATCCATGTGTAATGTAGTTCTGAGTATTTCCTGCAGGACAGGTTTGGTCTTGATAAATTCCCTCAGTGTTTGTTTATCTGGAAAAGTCTTCATTTCTCCTTCATATATAAAAATTAGTTTTGCAGGATACAAAATTCTAGGCTGGCAGCTGTTCTATTTAAGAAGACTGAAGATGGAGCCCCAATCTCTTCTGGCTTGTAAAGTCTCAGTTGAAAAGTCTGCAGTTAGCCTGATGGGCTTTCCTTTGTAAGCTACTTGATGTTTTCACCTCACTGCTCCCAGGAATTCTTCCTTCATGTTGACTTTGGCCACTGTTATAACTATGTATCTTGGTGATTGCCTCTTTGCAATGAATCTCCTGAGTGTTCACTGAGCTTCTTGTACCTGGATGTCTAAATCTCTAGCAAGACCAGGGAAGTTTTCCTCAATTATTCCCTTAAATAGATTTGCCAGCCCTTATGCATTTTCTTCTTCACCCTCATGGATGCCTATGATTCTTATATTTGGCCATTTTGCATAATCCTATATTTCTTGTAGGCTTTGCTTATTCCTCTTAATTCTCTGTTCTTTATTTTTGACTGAGTTAATTCAACAGAGTTGTCTTCAAACTCTGAGATTCTTTCTTCTGCCTGGTCTAGCCAATTCTTAAAACTTTCCACTGTGTTTTGTATTTCATTAAATGAATTTTTCATTTCCATAAGTTCTATTAATATTTGATTTTTTAATATGTCAATTTCTTTAGTGAGTCTTTCATTCATTTCCTGAATTTTTTTTCTGGTTTCCTTGAGTTGGTTTTCCATTTTCTCTTGGATTTCATTGAGCTTCCTTACAATCCATATTTGGAATTCTTTATCTGTCATTTCAATATTTTCAATTTGGTTGGGATCCATTGCTAGTGAGCTGGTGAGCTAGACACCCTTTTGGGGATGTCTTTTCACTCTGATTTTTCATACTTCCGGAGTTCTTTCACTGATTCCTTCTTATCTGGAGCAGCTGTTCCTTCTTCAGGTGGGGCTTCTTCCCCCCACCACTCACTCATACTGTTGTGACTGTAGCATATGTTGGGTAAGAAACTTGGGCTTTGCTTTTGGGTGCTTTGATGGTGATTTAGGTTCTGGATGGATGCCTTGGTTATAGATATCCTTAGCGTGGTGGTTTTCTCAGTTAGTAGTTGTTTGTAGGCTGTAGCGGTGGTGAGATATGCATGTGGGCCAATTTCCTGTCTCCTGATTTTTAGTGAATTTTCCTTAGCTAAACTTTGACTATGAGCCTGGTGGATATAGAATTTAGAATTAGTAGATTCTGACCTCTCTGTGGAATAAAACAAATTTTGATGGAAATGGAAAGAAAAGCTCAGAAAGAGAAGAAGGTGGTGGTTGTGTGGCCAGCAGAAATGCCATCATATGAGAAGATCAATCTTGATGAGGCTTAAGGAATAACAGGTTTCTATCCAGAACAAATACAAGATCAGTAGCAGGTGAAGTTGCATGTTATTCCTGACACAGCATGCTCTCTGAAGGGCAGCACAGTGTCATGAGGAGGCATATGGACTCTGGAGCCAGTATGCCTAGGACTGAATCCTAGCCCCACCACCTACCAAATGTGTAACCTTGAGCAAGTAACTTACTTCTCTGTGCCTTGGTTCCTTAACTTTAAAATGAATTGTAAAGATTAAATGAGTTGATGCACATTGATTAAAACTGTATCTGATATATAGTAAGTGCTACATATATATCAGACACAGTTTTAATTTACATCATTATTATGTGATAGAATATCACATTGTACAGTATCTTATTTCTCATGAATTACATGTGAAAGAGAAAACCAATCAACTTGTTAAGTAGCTGACATAAAGAATGTAAGGACTTGTTAGTTAACTCTTAAGTCTATAATCATTTGTGATACTAATGGACATAAAGTTATATTTGAGTCCATTCAGACAAGGTTTATTTTTATTATTCAAGAAATGCTTACATACCCCCATTAGGTGGCAGACACTGGTTATGTGCATTGTAAATACTAACTCATTTAATCTTCCTTAACAACCCTTTGCTATTATTAACATGCCAATTCTACAGAGGAGGGTGCAAGTGAGAGGAAAGCTGGAGTTCCAATCTGGCTGGGCATGCTCCAAAGACAGACACTGAACTGCTGTGTGATGCTACCATCTCCCACCTGCACAGCAGATTGTAACTGCAGAGCTAAGTGGATTTGAGAGCCTGGTGCCCAACAAACAGCTCTGATGCAAAGCATTTTTTCACCTGTTTTCGTTGATTAAATTTTTCCTTCGTCAGATTAGCATAGGAAAACAAATTATGGCTTTCTTGACCCAAATTGGGCTTAAAGTATACAGAATTTGATTTTTGTTATTGGGATTATAAAACTAGAAGAAATCAACCATCTGGGATCATGAGGTAACTGTAGAGCCCTAGCCTTTATACTGAAGCCACACCAGTTATGTCAGCCAAAGCTAAGGCCTGTAAGCTTTTATAGGAGGTAAGCATTTAATAAAAATTAAATTTTAAATTTCTGTTTAGCTTGTCACGTATATCACTTTGAAAGCATGTTACTGGGCCAGGCATGGTGGCTCATGCCTGTAATCGTAGCACTTTGGGAGGCTGAGGCAGGAGGATTGCTTGAGGCCAGGAGTCCAAGACCAGCCTGGGCAAAATAGTGAGGCCCCATCTCTACAAAATATTTAAAAATTAGCCAGGCATGGTGGCATGTGCCTGTAGTCCCAGCTACTAGGGAGGCTGAGGCAAGAGGATCATTTAAGCCCAGGAGTTCGAGGTTGCAATGAGCTGTGATCACATCCCTGCAGTCCAACCAAGACATCAAAGTGAGACCCTGTCTAAGAAAGAAAGAAAGAAAGAAAAGCGTATTACTGGCCTTGGCAGTTTCTTGTCTTTTTAGAACTTCTGGGGCTGCAAGGGTTAAATTCAGTAAGTACAGTGTTGGTTTGTTAATAAGAAAGAAATGAGGACAAGTTACTATATTAAAAGGATTTATTTGGTACAATTTGGCTTTAGTCAAAAGGCCACACTCAAGAATCCAGAGAGCCACATGTGGCCCCAAGGCCTCAGGTTCCCCACCCTCAAAACCTAACACAGTACCTGGCACATAGTAAGTGCTCTGCTTGTGTTTATTCCATTCAATTGAATCTTGAGATGCAACAGAAATGTGCTGTGTTAAATATTCAACTGGGAGGAAATATACTGAGTCTTCACTGAAATCTTAACAGCAATTACCTTTGAGTAGTGACATGCTTGTGGTTTTTTTCCTTCTTCCTTATAATTTTGATATTTCTTCCAAACCACAGTCTTAGGTGTTTACAACAGAAGACCGCTTAAAGAAATAAGGGAACTCTTTTCTCTATCTCATTTCATTTTCATTTGTGGTTTTTATTTTTACAAGCATTGTATGGGCACACAGACAGAAGAATAGTTCTATAAGGGCTGCTGTGAAAACCTGCAGTACCCCTTCTCCTTTCTCCCTCCATTTTCTGCTCCATGGAAGACACCACTTTGGATTCTTTTAGCCAATCCTTTTGGTATTTACCTCCATATGTCTAAATAACATGCTTTTGTATTGCTTGGTTTTGATCTGGATATTTTCCATTGTTTCTCACCATGGAGGATAAGACTTAACCTCTTTCATTACCACTCACCCTTATCCTTCCTATTTAGTTATGATGAAATTTGGATAGATTGATACTTGGTGTTACATTGTGATGATTATGTAAATAACTATTTTTGATTCCCAGCATATCTTATCTTCTCTAGAGTAAATAATGCTATTTTTTTAATTTACTTAACCTTTTACTTTATATTTTGTTTTTCTTTTTTTGAGACAGAGTCTCACTCTGTTGCCCAGGCTAGATTGCCATGGCATTAGCCTACCTCACAGCAACCTCAAACCCCTGGGCTCAAGCGATCCTTCTGCCTCAGCCTCTCGAGTAGCTGGGACTACAGGCATATGCCACCATGCCCGGCTAATTTTTTCTATATATTTTTAGTTGTCCAGCTAATTTCTTTCTATTTTTAGTAGAGATGGGGGTCTCGCTGCTGCTCAGGCTGGTCTTGAACTCCTGAGCTCCAAAGATCCTTCCACCTCAGCCTTCCAGAGTGCTAGGATTACAGACGTGAGCCACCATGCCCGGCCTATTTGCTTAGTTTTTGATGTCCTTATCACCTAAAATTGACCTTCTTCTAAAGCTGCTGTTACTGAGTAACCAATGGGCTCACTGCTCAATGTGCACAGAAGCCAAAACCAGGGACCGGCCCGTGAGAAAACAAAAGCTTTATTATAAGTCAACTGGCAAGGAGACAGGTGGAAATGTTTAAATCTGTCTCCCTGAGTTGGGGGGGCTGGGTCAGGTTTTATAAGCTTAGGGTAACGAGGTGTGATCTGATTGGATCTTGCAGTGAGGCGATGCTAGGAGGCGTGCCCTGACTGGACCGTGCCATTTGGTGATGCCAGGGCTTAATTTGATTGGATCCTGGATTCTGCCATGAATTGTCCACTTCTTAATTCAGTCCCCACTTCTCAGCCTGCGCACATAAATTCTGCCCATGGTTGTACGCTTGGTTCATCTGGACATGCTTGGGTTATGTGACCTTCAACCTGGGGGTCCGTGGCAACTGAAAAACAACTCACAACTTCGTTACATAAAAGTCAAGCCAGGTTGGTCTGGTGTGGTTACGCTGCCATTACTTATTGCTTTTTTTATCCTCCTCTAGTTCAAACAGTGTAAAGTGAGGTATGTCTTATCCATTTTATTGGAAACCAAATATTAAAAAGAAAGAATTTGTTCCTATCATAGCATCCTGGCAAGTAAGTAATACTGACAGAGATTAGAGTGGTCAATTCACCCTTGCCTTTGCCAACACTTTGACTTCAAAGAATTAGAAAGAAGCACCTACTGCCTTGAAAATAGGTCATCTTTTCTCTCAAATCCAAATCTCTTACAGATCCAAGATATTAAACCTCATAAGAAAAACTCACAGATTGGGATTTGGTCATTTGGTGCAAAGGATAGGAGGGAGTGTGTACCAGGAAACCTCCTAGAACTGTAAGGATGCAGCTATTAGCTTTATGTCATTTAGGATTAAGGGATTATAGCTGCAAATCGATTTTGATGACCCTAAATGAACAACTCTCGCTCTGGTGAGCCAAAGGATAGTAAGATTAGCCAGTTGCCTGGGATAAAGGAGTCTGGCTTATAGTACAAGTTAATGCCACGTGAGCAGAATTCATAAGAGAGTCAACTGGCTCAGATCAATTACTGCAAACCGTGGCTGCAGTAGAGATTAGAGTTAAGCATTTGTGTAGAGTCAGCTTGGAAAACGCAGGCAGGGAAACCCTGCGGGCAGAACTGTCATTGTACAACTATATAGAGATGTTATCAGTGTTTGCCTGGAACAGTCCTGGTTTATACTTGTTGTCCTGGCATAATTATCAATAGTGTTTCCTTTCTCTTTCAAAAGCATTCCTGTTTGGACACTGAAATCCAGGTTTCCTCCAGTATGAGGAGCCAATGTTACTGAAGGGAATGTTTTATATCCCTCAGGTATATTATGGAGCAAGAAAAACAGAACCATTGCTTAACAATAAATAAATAAAATTAATTAAAAGCAAATGAGATTGCTCAACACCAACAAATAAAAGATTAAGAAATTTTTAAATGAGCTGGCTGTGGTGCTTCACACCTATAATCCTAGCTACTCAGGAGGCTGAAGCAGGAGGATCACTGAATGCAAGAGTTTGAGACCAGCCTGAGTGACACAGCAAGACCCCATTTCAAAAAAAAAGAAGAAAAGGAATTATAAAATGTATAGAAATACCTGAACAATAAAGAGAAAAGAAAGTAAAATTAAAATGGTAATTACTTATAAAATGAAGGAAAATGAAATAGAAAAGATTATATTTTAAAAGTTTATATAAAAGTCAAAGTTTAGCATGCTCCTTGATAGAGCTGGAGCCCATTCTACTAAGTGAAGTATCCCAAGAATGGAAAAACAAGCACCACATGTACTCACCATCAAATTGGTATTAACTGACCAACACTTAAGTGCAAGTATAGTAATAACATTCATCGGGTGTCAGGCAAGTAGGAGGGGAGCAGGGGATGGGTATATACACACCTAAGGGTGCAGTGCGCACCATCTGGGGAATGGACATGCTTGAAGCTCTGATTCGGGTTAGGCAAGGGCAATACACATAACCTAAACATTTGTACCCCTCTAATATGCTGAAATAAAAAGAAATAAAATAAAAAGTTTAGCATGCTGATCACAATTAAAATAAACAAAACAAAAAGATAAATAATACTATTAAATCCAGAGAACTATAAAAATTGTAAAATAGGAGTAAAAATTCAGTCAAAATGAAGACATGGTTAACAATAAAAAGGAAGCTCCACCTAATTAGACATAGTAAATATACAATACAATTAGAAATGTAAAAATTAAGAAGACAGACAAAATATGTTTAAAAAATGTTCAAAAAACGGATGAATAACTTTAGAGTTTAAGATATTAAAAACATAAAATTTTACTGGATTAAACGATATAGCAGCTCAAGTACTTATGTCTTATTTTGGGGCAAACAGGGTTTCTGGGTAGATCTAAGGTGCTCAACTGGGACTAAGGAAAGAAGTCTTGACTATTCACCTTCCTCTCAACAGCAATGCTGGTAGAATGTAGGCCTAACTACTGGCCATTTTGACCAAATCAAGGAGAGAGCTTGACTGAGAATGACATCAACACAGAGAGAGTAGAACCACAAGATGGAGAGGAACAGGTTACTAATGGTACAATTTAAGGTCCTGAATCTCCCTGGACATTTTCTTCCTTACATGTTTTCTCTTTGAACAGAATACTATGTACCAATATGTTGAACCTTTAGAGTTTCATCCACTGTTCTCCATGCTGGCTGCCCTGGAATGCCTTGGGACAGAGCTGGGAATCCAACTCTTTGGACTGTCACCTAGAATTGTACAATGTTCAATTTAGCAAACCAAAAACCTGTTCTGGCATATCCTAGTTAGAAGTTGCAAAATCTCTCCTTCATAGATGCTTATCACATTCTCCCTTCAAGCGATTGTGTCATGCCAGAGAGTGGATATCTTGCTATTCCTGCCGTTTTCACTCCCACTGCTCCAGGTGGAGCTGCACTGACCTGACCTAGATGCACGTGGTTATGTGGTCTGTGTCCTTGCTGTTTTCCCAGTGTTCCTGTACCTTGAACTTCCCAATTATATGAACCAATACATTCCCTTTTTGCCTAAGCCACCTTGAGTTGAATTTCTATCTCTGACAACCAAAAGAGTCATAATATTCCAGGTAAGCCTTGTTCAAGGAAGAGGAGGTTTCCAATCAAATTCGGAGTGTTCTGGTCTCAATGGCCTTTCCTAAAATGGAGGATAAAATTTAAAAGATTAATATGTATTTTTTTTTCTTTGGGAACATGTATAATTTTTTTTTTAATTTAGAAGGCCACACAGCAAACTAGTAACAGTGGGTTACTTCCAGAGAAAGAGTAAGCAGAGCAGAATGGGGGATAATGATCAAAAGAGCCTTCGGTTTTATCTGTAATATTCCAGTTTTAAAACATTGTGATTTTTAAATTAATAATAAAATAACACTCTACAAAGCAAAGTTCACTTTTCTTTTTCTCTCCAAGCCCATTCCTGAATAATTCAGTTCTAAAACAAGGTAACTGCATGCGGGGTAGGGGAGGGAGCAGTGTGTGGCAGGAGTCAGAATGACCAGAAGGACGTGTCAGAGTGCAAGCAGGTTGACGAGGGAGTCCTGCAGGAAAGCTGTCTGGCATGAGGTGTTGGAGCCCATGTGGGGTGTGAAGGAAATATGCACACAACAGGGGCAATGGGGGTTTTCTCAAATAATCGAATCTTAGGAAACCAGAGTACTCACCGGGAAGCATGTAAGAAATGTGGGAAGGTAAAGATATAAGGATAGAGGGAGGAAAAAAACAGTGTGTCTTATCACTCAATCAACACTTCTGTGACCCCCGATGTGTGAGGATTTGCCCCCACCAACAACCAACTCTCCAGCAGAGTCTCCAGAGGACACAGCTGGGTGTCCCCTAATTCAATTCAATTCCAACACTGTCTACCTGGAGATAGCATCAGGTCCCACAGGTTGAGGGCTCAGTCCCACAAACTGCACCCATTTCAGATGCCAATCACAAGTGATAGGTTGTCACCTATACTTCTGACAGATCAGCTATAAATTGGAGTTCTCACTAACCCCTTCCTCAGGTTTAATTTACTAAGATGGCTCACAGAACTCAGGAAAACACTTACTTATGTTTGCCTGTCTATTATGCAGGATGTTACAAAGGATACAGCCAGAGGGAAGAGGTGCATGTGGTGAGGCTGGTGGGAAGGGGCTCAGAGCTTCCATGCCCTCTTTGGAACACCCTTCCGGCAACAACACGTATTCAGTCATCTGGAAGCTCCCAGAACTCAGTCCTTTTGAGTTCTTCGGGGGTTTTTATGTAAGCATGATTGATTAAATCACTGGCCATTAAGATTCACTGACAAGAACTTTGTAACTTTCTGTTGCACTGATGCATTCCCCTTTGAGTTTCTTTCCCAGGAACAGCAGAGCCTCCTTGCAGCCATGAGGTAACTACAGGCTTACACCACCTGTTTGTCTGGAAAAGGCAAAGTAAGTGACAGCCCACCACAGATTGTGCCCAAGGACCCACTGAGCAGCCTATTGCTTGCATCCTGCCTGCTCACAAGGCTGAAAGAATGACCAGTATTAACCCCTAGCTTATTATACCACTAAAATCCCCACCCTGACAGGGACTTATCTGCCATTTTTTGATCATGGAATGTCTGTATTAGCATGATTTCTCACTGTGCTTGCGTGCCCTGCACTCTGCCCCAAACATGTAATGCTCATTCCCCTCACACAGTATTCATTTCACCTCCAGAAAAACCCCTGACCTCATTACTGTGGTTCTGTAGGAGAATGTCCTACGTGATGAGAAATACAACTAAAGTATTCAAGTGTGATGTACTGACCTGGAAATTTAAAACATAAGAGAACTGTAGAAACAAACTATAAAATAAACATTTTCTTGCTTATGGAGCCAGTTGCAAAACTAGGTAAATATTGTATTACCCATGTGAAAGTTGATGATACAAATTGGGTCATTCTTGTCACACCCAACTAAAGAAGAGTTGAGGGGCTGGGAAGAAAAGCACTCAGTGTACCAAACATGACTCCAAGATGTAATTCTCTGCAAGCCTGACTGCTGAAACTGCTTGCGTAACCTGAAACCGGTTTTATCTGTAGCTTCTGAGATAACTTTCTGCAACTTGCTCTCAAATAATTCAGGAAAAAAATGTTTATACTGTGTTTGCAACTTTTCTGTATGTTTGAGATTGTTTCAATGTAAAAAAAAAAGCGAAGTACATAATAGAATGTATCATAAAGCAACATTTATTTTAAAAGGGGATAACTTTAGAAAAATACCCAAGAACTAGCAATGGGGGTTGCCTCTAGGGAAGAGAACTGGAGAACTGGGACACAGTCCTGCGGGAAAGACTTACTTTTCATCATACACCTCTTTCATTTAATTATTTTTTTAACTTCGTGTGTGTACTTTCATTAAATATGTATTTTTTAAAATGCAACCAGAAATTCAATTTCTAGGTATATACTAGAGAATTACTTGCATATATGCACAATGAGGCATTTAGAAGGATGTTCATTGTAGCATTGTTTATAATAATGAGAAATAGGAAACAAGGGTCTATCAACCTAAAAAAAATGGCATATCAATTTAATGGAATACTATGCAGCAGCTAAAAAGGACAAGAGAGATCTATATGTATTATAATAAATGGGTAGATTGATAAGCTACTTGTTGAATACAAGAGGCATGCTGCAGAATATGAATGATATGATACATTTTATGTAAAAAGAAGTCAACTGTACATATTCTAAGCGTATGCATGTTTGTGTGTGTGAATGAAGAGCAAAGGTGTGGAAGAATGCGCATCCACCTGATAACAGTGTTTATATGAAGAAAGAGTGGTCCAGGGGCTGTGCCTTAGCCTTGTAGGGCGCACTCCACACAGGCAGTGATGGGGAGTCAGATTCTTCTGTCCTTGAGAGACGATGTTATTAAAACATTGGCAATCTGTTACTGAGAAAAATTATTAGAACTGTAGAAACACATAAATATGAAAAGAAGCAGGAGAAAACACAAGAAACAAACGGTACTGGAAGGGGGTCGGGGAGAGCAGGCTCAGGGAGAGGACTGTCTTGTGTTCCAGATCTGACGGTTGAGTGGTGGCCGAGGGGGCAGCATGGAGGGCTCGGCACAGGCTCTGCAGCCACAAGTCACATGTGGCAGCTGAGTACAAGAAATGTGGCCAGTAGGATTGACATGTGCCATAAATGTAAATTTCACATTGGGTTTCAAAGACTTAGTAAGAAAAAAGAATGTAAAATATTTTATCAGCAATTTTTTATATTGATTATTTCTTGAAATGATAATATTCTTCAGTCTATTCCACATTAAATTCACCTATTTGTTTGTTTTATTTATTTTACTTCTTTTCTTTAAGTGTGGCTGGTAGAAAAATTAACATTACCTATATGGCTTGCATTTGTGGCTCACATTATATTTCTATTGTGCTACCAGGTGAATTGCCAGGGTTCAATTCATCGCTTTACCACTCACTTGCTGAGTGATCTTGGGAAATAAGTCAACGTTTCAGGCTTCAGTTTCCTTATCTGTAAACAGGGAATAAGAACAGTACTTCCCGTCATAGGCCAACTGACTGAGTCGATTGTCACATAGTTCATGCATATTGGAGCGTCATGAGCCTCAGTGGAAAGAGGCCAGAGGGAGCAGCTGTGAGCGAGCCTGGAATCCTGCTGGGCTCAGAGTAATTTTTTGAATTAATGAATTCCCCATCCCTGTTCTGTGGGTATCAAGTAAGAACTTACAGCCTTGAAAATACTTGTCTCAGTAGCTCTCCTTCCCATATAGGGACATTTGGCTCCAAATCTCCTTGAGTATATCATATGTATTGTCAGGGCAAATGGATGTTTCAATGTTCCCAGGTACTATGCAGCAATGTGAACCAAAAAGACAAAGGTGTCTTCTGAAACGCAAGGCAAGAGAGTCTTAACCAAGGGAACAGCAGGAATCTGTGACCCAATCAATCCTACCCCGTCTTTACAAAGAATGCCCAAGGCAAAATGTTTCAAGAAAAGTGTGTAAGTCGAGGAAAAATATGGAGTCATATACCCAGGTATCTGGGGAAGATGTCCAAGTAAAAACTCAAAGGGACAATACTCACAACCTGCTTCCTTACCAGCTCTGAAGAGCTTGAAGAGTAGGGAAGGTGGTGGCTCTCCCTGGTAATTCTAGCACTCTGGGAGGCCAATGGGACGATCACCCTTGAAAACCCAGGGTATACATAGTCTAACTTAGTGAGTTGGGGTGCTTATTCTTTTTCATTCTTATTGTGAGAAAAAACTTGCTTCACAAAAGGATTCTTAGTTACATCCCTTAAAGCAAGAAGCAATTACATTGACACATTTTATTTTATATTTTCCTGAGGGCAGATCACTTGTATAAATCAGTGTTTCCCAAGCTTGCCTGATCATTAAATCAGAAAGATGAATCCAGAGGGATTCTTAAGGACTCTTATTTTTCAAAAAGTACCTCCAGGTGAGTCTTAGTATGAGGCAATCAAGTCCCATCTATATTGTGATCACTAAGGCATGATTGGTGTTTTTCTGGGTGCTGTTTCCTACTATCAGTTATAAGCCAAAGTGTTTGAGGTAGCCCAGGCAATCAGCAGAAACCTGTGAGTCTAAAGGCAGACTCTAGCCAAGTTTCATTGATTGCTAGAAGAAACTCTAAAACAGATCATTTGGAGGCCTCTGGAAGCAGAGGAGTACACACAACAGGACGGCAGGACCAGCTGCAGTTGGGCTCCTTTTACACATTGCAACTTTTTTTTTTTGAGACAGAGTCTCACTCTGCTGCCCGGGCTAGAGTGAGTGCCGTGGCATCAGCCTAGCTCACAGTAACCTCAGACTCCTGGGCTCAAGCGATCCTACTGCCTCAGCCTCCCCAGTAGCTGGGACTACAGGCATGCGCCACCATGCCCGGCTAATTTTTTTCTATATATTTTTAGTTGGCCAATTAATTTCTTTCTATTTTTAGTAGAGACGGTGTCTGGCTCTTGCTCAGTCTGATTTCGAACTCCTGACCTT